>APFE030133970.1:0-48936 GCA_000404065.3 Pinus taeda
TCATAGCTTGTGACAATTGTGTCCCATATTTCTTTTGCAGATTTATAGTGCATTACCTTCATGAATTCCGATTGGGATATACATCCTAATAGGGTACTGACTGCTTTTGCATTTGTTTCATACTTCTTTTTCTCGTCTGCATCTGTAGGAGTAGTTGAAGGAAAAGCATAGTCTGTCTCTACAATATTCCAAACTTCTGTACCAAGAGATTGAAGATAGGCAGTAACTCTTACCTTCCAATAATTGAAGTTTGTCCCATCAAAAACCGGTGGCCTGATAGATGCTTCCCTCTCGTAGTTGCTCATGATGAAAGATCTTCCTTCAAGCGATCAAGCTTCTTTAGAAGGACCTGCTCTGATACCAATTGTTGAAAATAATACTGAGAGGGGGGGTGAATCAGTATTATCTAGTCCTTTTAACAATTCTTCCTTATTTATACTTTCAATTATTTTTGCATATCAGTACCATAAAACAATGAGCATGAACAAGAAAAACAGACAGTCACATCAAAGAACACCAGATATAAGGTGAAAACCCAATGTGGGTGAAAACCACCTCCTGCAAAATGTCTCTATCTTCTTTCAAATTAGAAACTCCTTTTACAATGGTCTTGTACTGGTGCAGTCCTTTACCAGTACGCAGGCTGCAACCTGCAGAGAGCTACACTCTCTCTCGTTTTCCAGTCTCTCCTGGAAGGGAGCTACAACCCCCTACTTCTTTTCAAGGACCACTTTTCATAAATTTTCAAACTGGATCCATAAACATCAAATGATCATCAAGTACAGTAAGTCACCCAGATAACCAGATCAACAATAACAGAACAAAACCCAGAACACCTTATCAACCGAAAAATCCAACCAACAGAAGATCTTAACACAGATACGCGGTTTTTCTTTTTACTGGCCTGCGTTGCTACGCACTTCTCCTTCTGCCTCTCTGTGTATACCCGCAGAGCTCCTTCTGCTGGACAGCGTGGCCACGCACTGCTCCTTTCACTGATCTGCGTACAGTACGCATCCAATGGCACTATCGCGCCGCGTACTTCCCAGGAGATACGCACTCAAAAGAATAATCGCACCGCGTACTTTCACAGCAGGTACGCATCCAAAAGAATAATCGGACTGCGTGCTGCTACAGAGGGCACGCACCTGAACCACTGTCGCCCTGCGTACCTACGCACTGACCCTTCGGCGCCTCTGCGTACCCACGCACTGAACCTTCGGCGCCTCTGCGTACCCACGCACTGAACCTTCGGCGCCTATGCGTACCTTGGACTAGGGCTGAAATAACCTCAGATGCTCAGATCTGAACTTGTGCTCAAGAGATCACCCTTCGCAGATTCGCTTCTAACTTCTCCTTTATAGATCAATCTTTTTAAAAACCGAGAACCCAATAAATCAGATATTAAGATATTCAATCACTCAAAGATACTCAAGCCAAATGATCTCCTTTGCTTTATATAGGCTAGTTCTTCCTCAAATCAAGGATCATGGGGCTCAATAAAAATAATAAAATTAACAATACCACAGACAAAAACCATGATAACCCAAGATTGTTGGCTAAATACCATGAGAAACCCCACGTGTGGGCGCTTAACTGCCTTGGAATGTGTGCACTGGGGTACGCACCCCATGAATGCGTAACCCGCGTATTTGGACGCGGTCCATGCACGGTATACCTGCGTGTACGCACCTCCTGAACTGTTTTCCTGCGTACTTCTTTATTTTCATCAAAATGAGAGCCATGCCATGGGTGTTGCCATCAAGTACAACATCTGAAACATAAAATCATACCAGAACCATAATGCCAACACTAAGTATCATACACTTCCCAACATAGATGACACCATGCATGCAATGAGGGAAAAGTCCAATTTGAATTGAGAGGCCAAAGCCTCACTTGCCACTCCTCCTGAGGAATTCTCCTTAGACTTCTTGAGTGGACAATTTGTAGCAAAATGTCCCATCTTATGACAGTGAAAGCATTTAACTTTCGTCATATATTTCTTCTTACCTCCACGATAAGAATATGATTTGGAATGGGAAGCTTTCCCTTTCCCCTTCCTCTCCTTAATTGCTAAGGCACAATTCTCTTCATCACCAGTCTTTGATGAAGAGCCATCCTTGGTGTTCCTCCTGATCTCCTCCATCAAATCCGACCACAATCGTTCCCAATTTGGCAATTTCTCCTGACCATTGATAGGGTCCTGATAAATATGCCAATTCTTTGGGAGTCTTAGAAGAACAAGACTCACCATATCCTCCTTGGCAACTGTGATTCCAACACTTCCAAGTTCATCACGACATTGAGTGAACTTGGTCAAGTATTTGGAAATAGTCTTGCTTTTCTCCATTTTGATTTTTTGAAGTTTGTCCTTTAGTGCCAATTTCCTTTGGTCACTGATGTTCTAATGCAAATCCGTCAATTTTTTCCACATAGCATGCGGAGTTTCATTTCCATGGAGGCTCGAGACAATGTGGTCTCAAACTCCCTGAAGGATTATCCGCCTTGCCTTCATCACACACTTCTTCCATTCGGCCAAATTCTATGCATCCGTAGCTGCTGGCTTGGGGAATTCTTGATCAATGAATTCCTTCAAGCCATTATATTCTAGCACAACCTCCATCCTATCCCTATAGGCTATAAAATTCAAGCTTCCTTCCAAGGCATACGTGAGCCACAAACCATAGGATGCCATGTGTCGATCCTAAAGTATGAAATGTAAATTCTAATTTCACATGTAACGCTGAACTCAAAAACTTTGAAATATCCTCTAGTATACTATTCTCAGCTCCAATAACATGTAGAAAATCCTGTAGATTCACAATCTCATGCAATGTACTAAAGCAAGAGACAAGAATCTACTTCTACTCTTTACAACAGAAGCACATAAAGATCGACTAAAACAATAATTGATAGATGAAGAGAATTAAATACGCATAAAACAATAAATATCCAGGGAAAGCCACAACTCAAAAACCCACTATCTATATTGTATATATATCAGAAAATCAAGATGAGATTACAATTCTTGTTCTCTCAAGAACAATCCCAACACTCAGTAAAATCAATCTCCAACTTAGAAGCAAGAACCTGGCCAATACTTAGCCAATTCATTAGCTCTCCAAGTCCCTATTTCCTTGTGCAATTCCTATGGTTGATTAACCAATCTTAAAGGGAAACCAGTGCACTCAAAATTGCGCAATCCCTTCAAGGATTAGTTCCTAATTGGATGCACTATCAGTGCAACTCAGAAAAATCTAAAACAAATAGTACATTGTTCTTGCACTATAGTCTCAACTGGGTCTTTCTCAGAATTGACATGCATGAGTTTCTGATGAGGGAATATTCAGTTAACTAGAGTAGCACTAGTTGAGTGCACTAATGCATCAACTCACTGTTAACTCACTATTAGTTCCTCAAACAATTTGGAACTAATTTAGTTGGACTTAACTCAATAAACTGAGTTAACTAATTAAAACTCATACTTAACTCATCGTGGACCCCTATAATATAGGGAGAACATATACATGACTTCAGAAAGTCTTCCAACTTGAAATTCCTAAGCTAATTAAGTTTAATAAACTTAATAAACTATTTACAAGTTGTTATGAGAATAGAATTCGATTTTAATTCACAGTTTAATTCAAGGACAAATTAAGCTAGAATTTCCTGTTGACATTTTCAACAATTCCTTCTGTTATTATTAAATCCTTTTAAAAACAGGAAACTAGTCCCTATATCCCCAGTTGGACCCACCATCTTCAATGGAAAAAGAGTTGCTTTAAGCTTCGGACCGGATGGAGTTCCCTGATGTTGAGGCAATCACCTTCTAGCCTTCAACAGTCCCTTACCTCTAAAATTCTTCCTTTCTCTTCCTCTTCGTCCACCTCTTCCTCTAGAAGAATCTTCTGCATGATTCGTCTCTTTCTATGCAAGGCACACAACTTCTTCAGAAGACTGAGGAGTTGTCTTATTTCCAAAATTTGCCTCTCTTTCAACAAACTTCTTCTTAAGGGACTTAAAGGAAATATCCTTAAGTTTTCCACTTTCTTGTAATGACTCAAGATAATGTGAATAGGTGGGATATAGTGCCTTGACATAGGCTGTGAGAGGAAAATCTATTTCAACACGGGTGGAATTTATGTCATGCATAATGGAACTTATTTATGATGCTAAGGCAAGAGGGTAATCATTTTTCAACTCAGTATCGAACAATTTGATCATCAATTGAACAATTTCATGTTCAAAGTGTGAGTCATACAATTCCTTCAACTTATTTAAAGCTTAAAATGGTGAAATATGTTGACTCATCCCTTCATTTATTGATGCTGCAATCAAGGCATAGGCCTTACTGTTCTTCTTTTCCCAAACAGAGATCTCCTTATATGAAGTAGGCTTTTCAAGTGCATTGTCCCCTTCTCCTTCACAAATTCCTTTCCAAAGTTCATTGAAAATAAGGGTGCGTTTTACCTTCTTGGACCACTCATGATAGTTCTCTTTGCCAATGATAACTACTCCCACTATGGATATAAGTGAATGCATCATAAAATTTGATCTGTGCCCAAAATAATTACAATAGTTGCAACAAAAACTTGATGTTTTTGTAATAAATTTCACTGACTGTGTCTTCAAAAAATTATCAATATACCTCTATATACCATATGGCATATAATACATCACATAACATATATCGATGCCTCATATCATCTCACATACCATACCATATTACAACTCATTTCAAGTAACCATTTTCACAGCTTAAAAAAAAAAAAAAAACATATGCACTCACCATAAATGCCTTTTAAAGAACTATTCAACATAAGCATATATGAGCCATCACACTATGAAGTACGAACAAATGGAAATGAATGATTCTCAACCATTTATGTAATGATTATCCAAACAACACCATACGACCCTCATACAAAAAAATTCAACGTGTCATTTATATATGACTACACCAAGAGATATATTAATTGAATGAGGAATAACATAGGTCAACAATTCAACACGGCTTGCAACATCCACAACAAATTTGATTAAATTCAAAGATTACAGAGCATGAAAAAATATCTTCCTTCCATCTTCTGATTGGAAATAGCTTCTGAGGATTTCCACGATACCAAATTGGTCCTCAAAGAACACACATCATTCACAGTTTTAACTCTTCAACATCACAACTATATTGGCGCTTAGGTACCTTTGGCTTGAGTGACTTGGTAGCAGGTTCAAAATTGCACTCATACCTACTAGTTTGGATTAGACAGGTCAGACCAATGGTCATGCATACTCGATGTGATTGAATGTTGGTCCAAATGAAGGTGTCACGAGTTCTTGAATGTCAAGCAAATAAGACATAATTTCGACCCTTAAACAATTAATCTCATCTTCTGCTATTCAATGATAGACTCAATTTTCTAAAGGATAGCCTCACTAAAAAAATTAATGAGGCATAGGCTACTTAGCTTTGCTATTTGGCTATTGAAAATGACTCTGAATCTAATGATGAAATCAACCTACTGGTGGAAATTTGAATTTTAGAAGACGTATGAGGAATCCGGGAGGAGTACTTCTAGAATATGAATAGAGGCAAGCAAACCAACATTTTTGGAATTAATGCAGAGGAATGATCACCGCTCAAGAATTAACGCATAAGAGGAAACAAGGTTTGCAATTAATGAATTGAGTAGAGGGATAGAGGATAAGGGCAAAAAATAGGACTTACCAAGGCAAAAAAACTAATTTTGGGAGCTAACTCTGATACCATGTCAGGGCAGGAGTAACTCTGAATGAAATTTTTGTTTTGCATTAAGAGAAAGCTTCAATATATACAAGGAGAGCGAGACGATTTGGTTTTGTCTCCTAATGTATCTTTGTCTTCCAAATTCTTTTATTTTTCTATTTACAATATTTACATGGGTTTTCCTAATCCCAAAGATTAGGTGTAAACATCAACTTTTCATGTAATCTCCTGTTCAGAAGGTAATGCAAGTTTTACTCCAACAAAAAAATAATAATTGTAGCTACTATATATATATATATATATAATTTCACATTGGTAAATCTATCATAACTCGATACTGAAGCCAACAGTGGGGACGACCATCACTGTCTATTATCCATGAATGCATGTTGACTCATCACTACTATTCAAGGAAAACCACACTACTTGGAATTACCCATTGGTGGCTAACAAGGGGCAGGATTTCCCTCATGCCAGATGCCTTTGAGTCTTGGACTATTAACATGTTTTCTTACGACCGAGGAAGATGAGCTCTTAGCCAAGTAGAAGTAATTTTAACACTATATGTGTGTGTGTTGGTTGATTAAAATTTTATATGTTTAATAATTATATGTTTTGAAACATGTATTATTGTTATTAAATTTATTATATATAATGATTTTTTTCATGGGAAAAACCTTGTTTGTAGTTTTTTTATTAAATACAAAATTACAATCCGAGGTGGAGATTGAAGGCATTATGAACCTCATGAACAAACTTACCTACAAGCATTAATGGTTGGTGGATGGTGGAGCTTCTCTCTTTTCCATATATATATTATAATATATATATATATATATAATATATAGGGTGATAAATATTTTAGAGCAACCCCTCCCGAGCTTATACTATGTGCACATACACAATATTCATGTTATCCTTCTTGAGTTTATATAGGCTTCAACCCAATCCTAAAAATATATATATATGTATATAATGTACATACATTATCCTTCTTAAGCTTGACACTGATAAAACAAGGTCCGATGGCCAATTTGTTAGTTACATACATAATAAGACATAGATTTGTCCATCTAGTTATATTCAAGCCCATTAAGCTAATTTCAAGCTCATAATAGTTCATAGATATACAAATCTCTATGGATGATAATACACATAAAATTAGACCATGAAAAAATACAAAGATTCATTCATTTACCGAAGAACCATACATGATATCAACATTCCTTGAGCATGCAAGAAATCACATTCCAAATTATATCATAAGCATTAGGTCAGTACATTGAATCAATACCAAAACAGGATTTATGCGAGCACATCAAACATATTCTTAACAATCAATGTACAAAGGCTCTAGTATACACTTATCTGGTAAAATGTGCTCAAAAACTGAGATTGGGACTTCAACTATCCACCCAACCTTAGACAAACTACATCCAAGACTTTCTTGAAATAGTCACCCTCAAGCCAAATTACAGAGCTTGAGGATGAGAGCTTAAGGGATTAAATCAATACTACCAATTGAAATAGGGGCTCCAGAGGACCATCTACCTCCACCCACTAGCTAATTAGTGCAGTCTATTGCTCACAAGGATTTTAGAGGTCCACCACCTCCACCCTTCAACTACTTTAATAAGAATCATGGCTCTACCATCACAAGTTGATATGGAGTGTCTCCAAGTTGTCTCACCTCCACCCACCAACTATAAAATTAATTAAATAAAGATAGTGAACCACTTCACTCTCACACAACCATCATCTACTCAAGAGATGAAATCAATATCATTAGCTGAAACAAGGTGTCTCAAGGCAACACTGCCTTAACCCACCAACTATACAACAATTTCACATCAGGTAGGGAACACTTCCTTTTGTACATAGGGAATTAAAATATAACATCCAAACATCTCTGGGGATTTAGACACAAAGAGTCTTAATTGATATGTGGAGAGAGAGATAATGGTAAGGATGTTTTATCTGTTGTGTTACCTATGAAGG
Source organism: Pinus taeda (assembly GCA_000404065.3). Taxonomy (NCBI): domain Eukaryota; kingdom Viridiplantae; phylum Streptophyta; class Pinopsida; order Pinales; family Pinaceae; genus Pinus; species Pinus taeda. The sequence goes on from APFE030133970.1 coordinate 7,745, forward strand.
TATATGAGTACACTCTCTAGCAGCTTCTTGATGGAACTTCAACTTGTATTATCATCCCAACCTCGTGGAACTTCTATCAAGTGTTATCAACCCACTAGCCCTCGGTGCCTCCACCTCTCAGGAGTTATCAACCAACATAGTCTCTAGTGAATTTATCAGCCCTGTAAGGCACAACCACTACTTAGTGATTATCAGCTAGCAAACCTTCTAGGTTTATCAGCTGGATTATCATCTAATATTACTCTATGATTATCATCTAGTAAGCCTCATGGGTTTCTCAATAGGGCTATAATCAGAGTTATGCTTTGTGATTATCATCTAGCAAGCCTCATGGATTTCTCATCTATGATATCATCAGAGCTTCTCCTCTCCCTAAATTCTCTCAGTCTGTTGTTCTTATCTCTACCCTCACAACAAATTAACTTCATCACCAGGAGCATTTCAACCTCCCTCTTTTTCTCCTATTCCCTGTTCTTTACCTGTGCTTATGAATCATGCATGATCATCTTTCCTACAAAATTTCTTGGTCTCCACTTCTTTCTCTGTGGGCATGGGGTCTTTGTGCTCAATGTATGAGAATGTGATTAGAGAATCCTCCTCTAGAATTCTGTGTTGAGGGAAAATTACCTCCTGCTAGACTCCCTCCTTTGTAAGTCCTCCCACTATCGTGCTGCAACTGTTTTGGGTGCATGGTCACACACTTTATTCACCCTTGTCCTTGAACTCAACCACAATGGTTCTACTATTTTTCAGTGGTGGTGGGGATTTTCTCGTGTAAACTCTTCCCCCTCCCACTCTCCTATTGGTTGACTTCAACTATCCCAACTGCTAGTGTAGCGCATCATCAATTAATTTTGTCCTTTCTGCCTTGTGAATTTATCCAATGCAAGCATGGTTCCTCTTTCCTCTTGTCGAGCTCCATTAATTGATGTGATGAATACAATTTATGTCATACCTACCAGCCATTCATATCTATCATAAAACAAGTCAAGCTTCCTACAAATCCAAAGAAACCTCCTTCCTAAAACTTTGCAATTCGTGTCCTAATTCTCAGGCCTTCTTAACTATAATCAAAGTATATTAAACATTTACAATGAAGGGGAATTATCTCGTGGTTGTCACACAACATGTCCATCAATCAAAGATGTTGTAGGTATACTACTTGATGGCAGCCTTCAAAAGCGATATATTGTTGCAATACCAAATCCACATCCCCCCAAGGAGTTGGTAGTGACCTTCTATCAAACTCTATTCTGTTATTGTCTAGGGATTCTCTTGGATGGAGGAATTGTTGCATGATTTCAAGATTTAGCCTCTTTTATCATTACTATTTCTCTCTTGTGTAGGAAAACCATGTTACCTCTATTAATACCCTCTTTGTTACATATACCACTGTTCCCAACACCATATATATATCTTCATTGAAGTTCATGTCAAATTCAAGGGTCACGTTGTCATTATACCCATGTAGTCTATTTATGTACTCCAACATCCTCCTTGCTGAAAAATCTCACTAATATGGTAATATAACTCTAGTAATAGTGCCCCTGTAGTTTCTCTATAGTTGAGTGAGTCTCCCATCCTTCCTACTAAAATCTCATGCAAATTGTGACTACAAATATGGAATGAATGGTTTAAAGGGTAGAGGTTTCGAATTATGGAAGGGGTAGCATAGGAAATCATGTCATAATTTGATAGTAGTGGATAGTAATGTGAGAAATTCAAATGAGGTCATGTCAAGCAATGTCATTCAATCATCATTCATTTCATAGATAGAGAGATGTACCTCCTAACCTACCATAAGTGGTTGTACCTTAATTGTGCTAGTGGTTTGTACCTTTGTCGTATTTGGCCCCACAAGATAGCTAGGATCTTCGTTGGTAGTGTAATTGTAGCATAGTCCCCAAATTGTAGCATAGATCTAGAGTTGCAACATCATATATGAGTTGTAGCAACAAAATTTAGAGTTGCAACAAATTTCTTTGGATCATAGCAACGATGTCAACAGAGTTGTAGCTCAGTTTGATCATGGTGTTGGAACAAAATCATCGTCACTCATTCTAGATATCGTAATTATACTAGTGGAGTTGCAACAATGGCACTCAAGAGTTGCAACAACAATGCTTCTAGAGTTGCAACAACAATGCTCTAGAGTTGCAACAATTGGTTTTTCTTCACTAAGTTACAACAATTGAAGTATAGAAGAAAAGTTGCAGTAACTAATTTTTGGTTGCTAAGTTGTAGCATCATAGGTGCAAGAATGGTGGCACAACAATAAAGTTACAACAATGGGATTTCAATGATAAAGTTGCATCAAATGGTTTACATAATGGAGTTGCAACAATAGATTTGTAGCAACAACAAAAACCTCTCATGCATATCCTAAAAATAAATTCATTAGAAAAAAATAAAAAATTGTAAAGGAGTCATAAGCAAAATGATCTTGACATAACCATCATGAAACTGTGAAGTTCCCTTTTGTCTATGAGTTTATTATTATTATTGTTATTATGATTAGGATGTGCACTAGCATAAGCTTGTTTTCACATAACATGTCCCGATGTATGCCCCTAAGGGTTTTCATACACGAGTCTCACTCATTTTATTTTTGAATTGGAATGAATCATCGTACAAGGGTTCCTCCTATGTCGATGATCTCCAGGTCATGCCATCCACTAGTGGTCCTCCTAAAAAAGTCTTCTTTGGACAAAGGTTTAGGATGCGATTGAAGCATATATCCATTTAGATTACAGGGGTCCATTATTTGTCAATGATGGAAAGTTTGATGGCTCCATTATCATACACAATATCGATCTCAAAGGGCTCGAGCCATAGATTGAAAAATTTTCTCTCGAAATCTTTGAACTAGAGTCAAAGAATAAGGCCCAGTCTCTAGCTTTAAATTTCTTCTTTTTAATGAACTTGTCATGCCATTGAGCCCTTTGATGTTGTATCATTGATGTTTTGTGTAGGGTATCCTATTAAAGTTCATATAACTTGTTGTTGTAGAGAAGTATCTACTTATAGGCTTCAGATAAGTCCATTCTAAGTTGGACAATTGTTTTGAGTTCGTGGATTTATGTTTCAATTAGAAACCATACTCTTTTCCCTTACACCAGTTCATATGGTGTGCACCTATTAGTGGTCCTCCATGTTTCCCGATAGGCCCATAGGCATTAAGGGAGTGTGTTAGCCCAATACTTGAGGTGTAGTTAGACAATTATGGTGATGATAGCCTCAAGAATTTTGTTTGTCCCTTCCACTTTCCCATTAGCCTGTAGGTGACATTTTGTAGTAGAACTGTGTTTGATATCCTACTTGCCCATCAATTCTGCTATGAGCCTTGAAGTGAGTTAAGTTCCTCTATCACTAATTGTTTCTTGAGGTATGTTGAACCTCGTGAAGATATCCTCATGAAGGAATTATGCTACTACATGCTTTATTGAAACTCAGAGTTACTTAGGTTCCATCCACTTTATAACATAATTAATACATACAAGGATGTAGGAGTTATGGCATGAAGAAGGATTGATCAATCCCACAAAATTAAGGGTCCATTTATCAAAGGGTTCTAATACCAATTGTAGTTGCAATGACATCTAACAAAGTTACCAACTTAATGAATATTGTAATCTTAAAACGAGAACTCTAGCCAAAACCCCTCAAAAAATATGAAAAAACAACCCAAAAATGAAAAATGTTGATGTTGAAACAATATTTATTTATTTATTTTTATCTCCTTCTCCTTCTTCTTCTTCATTATATAATATATATAATATTAGATATATAATAGATCTTGGAGAATAAACGACGGATCCAGGGCTCGAATTGGTATGGATCCTTGGACAGGAGGGGGCGGGAGGTGTTATCTCCCTCGCAAGCTCGTCCAAATTCTGGAGCTGCAGAACATTAAAGTTACAGCCCATATTGCGGACCAGGGGAATACTTCCATATTTTCGCAGGCATGGAAAACAACAGCACAACTAAACCTGCCTCTAGAATGGAATCAAATCTGGGAGGACTTCACTATTGCATTAAGTGAGTCACATATTCGTATCAAAGAAGGACCAGAAGAACTTATGTGGGATAAGGTAGATCACGGTTTTTATACCCCAAAGGAAGGATACCTGGTTTTGATAGAGAACAAAAAGTTGGAAATTATGCAGAGTTGGTGGGCAAACATCTGGAAATTAAAATCCCCTCCCAGAACTAAACTCTTTTTTTGGTGTTTACTCCGGAACAAGATCCCCACTGGGGAAGCACTTATGCACAGATCTGTACATGGCCCCACCTGGTGCATCCTATGTAAACAACAATCAGAATCGACTACACATCTCTTCCTTGCATGTAAAGTCACTAATCAGATATGGAAGACAGTAACAGAGGAGCTCGGAATTGTGAGTAAATGGGAAAATGAAACCATCTCTATAGCATGGGAGAATTGGTATCAAGCACACTCCGGATCAAATCGTGCGTGCCTTCCCCTTATCATTAGCTGGGCAATCTGGCTGGCGAGAAGTAAAATGATATTTAAGAATGGATCGATTCACTGGCAATCGGTCACCACCAAAATTATCGCAGCTTACCATGAATTGCTAGCCATCACCCCTCCTCGCACTCGCAGACCCGCCGACTTGGACCCAATTGATCAATCTATGCCATGGGCCTTCTTTGATGGAGCCGCTCAACTGCATGGATGTGGCGGGGGTTTCTCTCTTAATATAACAGCGAATCATCATTACAAAGTGAAGATGGGCTTAGGCATGGGCACAAACAAATTTGCTGAACTCATATCCATCAGACACCTTATGCATTTTGCATTAAACCATGCCTGCAGAGAGATACAAATATTTGGAGATTCAAACATTATCATTAATTGGATCAATCTGAAAACTAGATTCCATGCACATACACTCTTAAATATATTTGATGAAGTAATGCACCTCAAAGCACATTTTAACTCCATTATTGTTCGTCATATTTACCGGGAACACAATCACTGTGCTGACAGTTCATCCAAGGAGGCCACGCACCTTCCAGCAGGACAATAGATAATCAGAGAACAAAGGGGCAATACTCATTATCAATACTTCCACAGGCCCTACATAGATCAAGTCTACCCTCGGGTGGACGACCATTGATTTTTGTTATATTATGTAATGTATATAGGCTGTTAAACAGAACTCTAGCGACGTATGAGCAACATCCTGCGAGATGCAAGTATATATATTTTTGCCTACTATACATACACCTTAAGTGGTGTTTTTTGACATTTTGATACAACATCATCCTGCGTGATGATTTTATGGATATGACAGAGACATGTACAGGAAAGACCATAGACTTTTAAAAGTCACGAAGAATTAGCATATACTGAACAACATTTACTACATGTAATTTTTCACCATATAATGAAAGATTACGATTTTTCCTTGGGAAATATATATATATATTATATAATTTTTTCCGTAAATTTTCAACATTTTAAAAATGGCAATTAAAACCATTTATTTTTTATTTTATTTTTTTTATTTTATTTTATTTTTATTTATTTTTTATTTTTTTTTTATTTTTTATTTTTTTATTTTTTTTTTTTATTTTTTTTTATTTTTTTTTTTTTTTTATTTTTTTTATTTTTATTTATTTTTTTTTTTTTTTTTATTTTTTTTTTTTTTTTATTTTTTTTTTTTTTTTTATTTTTTATTTTTTTTTTTATTTTTAATTTTTTTTTTTTTATTTTTTTTTTTTTTTTTTTTTTTTTTTTTATATTTTTTTATATATATATTTTTTTTTTTTTTTTTTTTTTTTTTGTAAAATAACATGAAAAAACACCCTGAAAAATGAAAAGTGTTGATGCTGGAAAAACATTTTTTTTTTGGGTAAATTTTCAACATTTTTTAAAAATGGCTGTAAAAATCAATTTTTTTGCGCAAATTGGTGAGCCCTGGTATTGCATCAAGATTGCTATAACTCCTAGAGGCTCCTCAACTCTATTTATCAACCTGGGGTTCATAAAAACTTTGAGGTGACAGTTTTATATACACAGTAGATGGAATTCTACTCATGCCACCCTCAACTATGTCATTTGATCATTAGGGCTCCAAGACCATTCTTCTATTGAACTAGGTGAGATTAACTACTGAAAGCATAATTCAAAATCTAGTCCTAGTCCATAAAAAGTGAATTCTTTTCAAGTCTAACTTGTAAATGTTGTCAACTTGTAGATGCTACCGAATCAATCCATGAAAGAACACAAGAATTACGCTACCTGCAAAAAGGAAACTAAACTAATTGCAATAAACCATCTAGCTATCGAATTCACTTGAAAACAAAGATTATTCTACCAACTCACAACTCAAGGATTCATGCATCATTTAGATATTTCACACTTGTAGATTAAGTAATGCCCTAATTGCCAAATTTGTGATGAAGAAACTAATGTTATTTTCTCTTGCAGTAAAGGAAAAGGAATGGAGGGAATGGCCTAGATGGTACCTCTGATTATGGATTCCAAGATGGGGGATTAACATACTCCTATACTAAGCTACACTAACATTACAGGTCAAAACAAGGGAAAAACATGCTGCTACAGGTGTGTTATAGGAAGTCTTGAAATGCTACAAGAAGGGTTCCGAGAGGGTTTTGAAGGTAAGCATGATGTAATCAAGGGATGGAAAGATGTATGAAGGTTGTGGTGGTTGGGCGAAAGGCGGCCAACACCCCTAGCCAAGCTCAACACTTCATGAAGGCCAGTTTTGGCCTAGGAGGCTACACACGGTGAACTAAAAAACAAAGATTAAGAACATTGGTTGGCATTCATCAAAAGAGAGTGGAGAAGTCCTAGATAGGGATGGTGAAAATATCCCTTGCCTGCAGGTCCAACAATCCTGCAACATCACATGCACATGTTCTTCTTTTCATTTACAAAATATTACAACCAATGCTGGAAAAGATGAGTTGAATTTGGAAACTATCTAACTGATGCTAAGAACTTTGATCTATGCAATGAATTAACTTCTATGCTACCACAATCATATGTAAATAAATATAACAAATGTAGAATTTTCCAAGAAATCATAAACATGAAATCACATAATGTTTTTGGGTTGTGATGGTGGAGTCCTCTAATCATGCTCCCATGAGATAGAGGCCAAAATCACCAACTTTTTGAGGAATTATATTCTACCAAGATGTAGAAATTAATCAAAAATTCTAAGCTAAAAGAAATATCAATACATAAGAGGGACCTAAGCTACTGGGGTTGGGCTCAAACCCAAGAGCTTCATCCCTATGGGCTAACTCAGTGATGGATAGACAAGAGACTTTTAATTATCATTGCAGAAATGTCAAATACATCACATAATAATAAAAAATAACAGTCGCAAGTGCTTGAGCTCAATAGTCTCTTAGTTACAACCCAAATTCAAATCATAATGAGTTCCTTGGCATGCTTATTTATACAAAAGGGTAGCTACCAACAACTCCCTAGAAAATAGAGATGCTTGTCTCCCAAACTCGAGAAAGGTGGATCTAGATATTCCTTGAACTACAATGGCTTGGCTGCCAATGACCTCGAGTTGATGAGGGATAAATTGGTGATATTTGACTGATTTAAGGAATTAAGGAGGTGGTAAATCTCCTAGAATCTCTCCTTGTTGTCTACTCCGAGCTCCTACATTCAAATTATCTCAAAATTTCTCCAATTCTTGCATTTAAAACATATTAGGCCATATGACATAGAAACACATCTTTTACCCCACACTAAGCATAATATAAAAAAAATTTGTAAATAAATGTAAGAAAGAGATGATTTTAAAGATGGAGGATGGCATTGTAACCATTATGATATACCTATTGATAAGCCTCATCATCACCCCCTACTGAAACTATTGTTCATCCTCTGAGCAACTCAATCATCTATGTCCATGTATTTCATGGCCCTAGTGGCCTCTTTGACATCCCAAGGTTCTGTAGATGGTGTGCCTTCTTGAAGATAGAAGCCTGCATTCTTCTCTATGTATGTCCACTACTTCCTTTCCTCTTCTTCATTCCTTCCTTCCTATAGACCCATCAACAAAGGTGGACTGAGCTTGAGTCCAATCCAGTTGACTTTTAATCTTTGCATGAGCCTTTTGTACAGGGGTGTCCTTTCTAATGCATTCCTCAACCTTTTAGGAGAGTGATACTCCATGATTTGGAGACTATGGGTTAAGGCATTCCATATTATCTAGCATGCTTGTTGGCTTTCTGTCCCTAACAACCTTAGCGTGTCTTCAAACTGTGAGAGGGCCCGCTCTTGAGTAACAAGGTATCTAGGTGCTATATCAACATCATTGGAGATGATGCCGCGAGTACTAATTATAGCCATTGGGCTTATTTGCTCTGCCCTGATATAGAGTGGTTCTTTTCCTTCCTTTTCCATTACCTTCTTTACCTCCTTGGCTCTGGTCTCCTCATGATTCATCCAAGATGCAAGGGTCATCATTTGCAGGTCCCCCAACTTTGCATTGGGATCCTAAACATTCATATCAGTCAAGATGAGGTTATGCATGTGGAATTCAACCAATTTGGCTATGTCTTCTATGCTACTTTGGTCACACAATTCAATGAATTGTTTGTAGTCCTGAAATGGCATGGATCCATGTTGTGCTAAGGTCTTGATTTGGAACTGAATCCACTACTCTTTGAGAAAGAGTGCATAAGACTTGGATGGCTGTCTACACTATAGTGCCTCCATGGATAGGCTTGCCATTGTGGCCAATTGGGTTTCCTTCTCTTGAAATTTCTTCCTCAACCATCTATTTTCTGCCTACAATTGTTCTCTCATTGTGGATTCTTTCTGCCTTAACTCCCTGCTTATTTCAAGGATCTTCTCTTCCATGAGGCCCACATCTTCCACCTTGATTTAGCAATCTGCATCCATCTGTGGGTTTTTCCTCTTTCTTCTTCAAGTTCAAAGAAAAGTGAGATTGCAATTTTTTAGGGAATAACTCTCCCTCCTTCAATGAATTTATAACAGGAGGTCAAACTAGGCTCAGGACTAGGCTCCTGTTGCTTTGGGAAATCCTACTCAAATGTTTTTAGGGAAGTTGCCCCCTCCTGTTGGTCATTCTGCTCTTCCTGTAGCACCTTTTGTTCTTCCTGTAGCACACTCTATTTTTCCTGTAGCACACTCTATTTTTCCTATAGCATGCTCTGTTCTTCCTGTAGCTTCCCTTTTCCTTTTTGTTGGAGTGTGGTAGGTGTCTTGGGTTGTTTAAAGGAGGTTGATCTAGTGGCGGGCCTCCTTACATATGCTATAGGAGTCTTTGATATGGTTTTTGGAGAGGTGACATCCTTAACTTTCCTTTCAGTGGGCCCTACCTCCTCTTTTTTACTTGGGGACACTTCAATTGTGATAGGGGAATTTGTGGGGGTTTGAGGCCTTCCTTGCTTAATCTTTGTTCTTTTCCTGGTTTTAAAGTAGAGGAGAGTTCGCCTTTGTGTTTTCTTTTTGGGTTTGACTGGTGTGATCAATGTAGCCAAGGTGACAACTACCTCTTTTTCACTAGGTCTTGGAGACAAACATTTTTTCTATGGGGATACCCCTTCTTCTCTAGATGCAGTAGTTTTATCAGGGCCTGGTTTTTCTTGTTGCTCCTCTTCTTCTTGTTCATCTTTCTCTTTCTCTACTTCTACCTTTGGGTCTTCCTTTGATTTCTCTACCTCTGCCTCCCTTTCCTCTTTTGCCTCTGCCTCTTCTTCTCTTCCCTTTTCTTCCTTTGCCTCTTCTTCTTCTTCTTTCCCCTCTCTTCCTCCAACACTAGAGGTTGGGGTCTCACCTAGTGTGAGGGTTTGAGTGTCACTAAATGTATCTTTGTCCATACCCATGAATTTGGACCGAAGGACTCAGATACTTAGTTTATTCAAAGAATATACCAGTATCAGTTTGATGAGGCCATGGTGGCCTAGGTGTTGGTGCTTGGCCTCTCTCACCTTTTGGCTCATGCCCTTGATGTAATGTAGGAGGAAATATGGTACATTGAGTTTTTGGGCTAGGGGTAATTATGCTTGAAACCTTAGTTCATGGAGTAATGTAAAATGCTAGCCATAAACTACACTCAACCTTCCTTCATAGGAAATATATTTTAGGATATGGTAGGCCACCTCATCCCATGGATGGGGTAATATTTCCCTCCTAACTCGATTATTGCCTTCAATAGGTTTTTCATCAGCATTAAAGAAGTTATTTTTGGCAATGGAACTAGAGTTTTTGTATTGTCTTCTCCATTGGATCCCTAGGGGAAGGGTTGTCACCCTGCTAATTATCTCATGACTAATTGAAATAGCTAATCCCCTCACCACAGTGGTGGCACTAAATCCTGTCTGAGAGTTTAGGGCCATGTAAAATTCATATGTAATGTCATCATCATATCCCTTCAGCAGTTCAAAGAATCATAGCCACTAATGTTTTCAAACAATGTCTAATACAGGAGGGTGAAGATGAATTATTTTCGTGTTTATAAGCTCCCTTCTATTGAATCCCCCTCCCATATCTTTCCTCTATTTTCAACTAGGTGAAGGAGGGATGCTTCATGTAATAACTTTGATGTGTAACACAATGGAAGTAGAGGGTTTAAATTCCTAATTGATGCCAATTTGTTATAATCCATCTATTCTATAGCCAGACAAGTTCTTTTAATTGACAAAATGACTAATATTTCCTCTAAAATTCAGGGTACACCAACATACAAGTTATCGATAGATGAATGAGAGAGTGCACTTACTTTTTACCACATGGCCTAGGATAAGGATAATTGGAGACCAAATCGACCTTTGGCAACCTTCTTTCACCCTTTGAGGCTTATTGTAGCATTTGCAGGTTTCTTGTAGCTTCCTATAGCTTCCTCGTGTAGAAATGGTAGAGTAGGGTTCAACTCCTCTCGATGGCTCCCCAAAATCATCCTCACCTTAACTATTTTTTAAATGAGCGTAGATGTAAGAGAATTCAAGCCTTAGTACATTATATTCCACTTTTGGATAGGGCTTAGAGCATGTGTTGACTTGGCAGAGGCATGAAGTTTCCTCTTTTGGACAGTTGTCCCCACCTGGAGTAATCATTCCCTCGTCCCTCGTAATCACCACCCACTCTCTATGATATAATCTTGACTGATGTGAAACCTCTACGTTGCATGAGGGCTCATAATCATTTTTTTTAAATGACCAAGCATGGCCAAGTTAACTGGATACCTCCAGCTTATAAAAACATCTCTTCTATACATTCATAAATTTTTCATTATTTACACACAGGGAGGAGATGAGAGGTTTCCATACCTGTGCCTACCTCGTGATTGACTGATGTAGGGGTATGCATGCTGGAGTGTTGGACCTTTGTACTGTCACCAAGGGAGTTTCCTTGCTATGTTTTTCTACTCCTGTGTATATCTTCTCTGCTCCTCATGGTATTTGACTATTGTTGTTGCTATGTGTGCAGGTCCTTTGTTAATGTCCCAAGTGTTGGTGCTAGTGGTGGGGAGTCTTGCTTGGAGTGGTATGGTTACTATAGAGTACCTCATGAGTCGGTATCACCCCCTCTACTTGGTGGGAAAGGAAAAAACTAGGATAATGACTTTTCTGAAATGGTTACATAGGTTGCTACAAGAGGAGGTTATCTTCCTATAACAACCCTTTTCTTCCCTTCCAAGGTCGTTTAATTGCATGGGATTGATGAGAAAGGGTGTAGAGGGTTTTGAGGATGATGCTAGGGCTCTGATTGAGTAGTGTAGGTTTGTGAAAATGGAGAGGATGTGCTCTGTGTTTTTCAAGAAATTTTCAGGATGAGACAAAGTGGAGGGTTGGTTTTGAAAGATATAGACTTTTCTTATGAGCTGAGATGTATGAATGATGGATGGATGGTGGATCAATGTGGGATAACCCTATTTACCTTTGGCAAGGTCAGGCTTGGTTTTCTTTTCATTCAGATCCTCTTCCTATAGTTTTTCAGGGTCCTACTGTAGTGCTACAGGATCTCCCTGTAGCAATTATAGTCTTCTTGTAACAATCTAGACAAGGGCTGAAATTTGATTTTTGAACTACTAGGATTATGGAGAGTGGTGAGGACATGGGTTTGGATGGAGGACATGGAGTGTATGGAGGGAGAAGTGGAGAGAACCTTGAGAATGTTGGCCCTATAGCTCTACAATTCACCACTATCCTCAAACCTACAAAATGACAAAAATAATCAACATACATGTTGTGGATAAATGTCATGAGATTCTCCTTTCTTTTTTCTTTACTTTTTTTTGAGACACACAAGTTACCTCAGGAGAGGTTTTTAACCTGTATGCCTGCCTTGAGTGCATCAAGGGAGGTATTCACCTTGGGATCTTTATTTTTTTCCCTTTTCTTTACTCCTGGGCTGCCTTAGGGAGGTTTTTAACCTAAGGGTTGGCCTTAGATGCCTCATAAAGTTTTTCATCCAAGCCATTTTTGTTTACTCTCCACAAAAAACAATATCTAGGAATGTTGTGACTTGGAAGCTATGACACTTCCAATCACATTAACCTCTCCGCCGATGGTGTTAATGAATTCTTCCTTAGACATAGGCTTTCTTTACACCTTCAATCCGTAGCCATTGATAAGAAAGGGAATCCCTTCCTCATCAATGGTCTTGATTTGAACAACTCCATTGTCATGGAATTTCTCTATCAGGTATGGGCCTAACCATATTTTCATCAATTTTCCTTTGAAATCCTTGAACCTAGGGTCATATAGTAAGGCCCAATCCCCTTCCTAAATAACTTTGTCCTTGCTATGCCTATCATTCCAGACCTTCCTCTACAATTGGATAAATTTGGTGTGTTGGAGGGCCTGCATTATGAAGTCATCCAAGCCATTTAACTGGAGCAACCTCTCCTTTTGTGCTTTGGTAACATCTAAATCCAATTGGGCTTCCATTCTCAAAGTATTATACTCAAACTCAATATAGAGCAGAGCTTTCTTTCCATAGACCAAATCATATGGGGTAAAACTAGTAGTTGTTTTGCAAGTTGTGTTATAGGCCCAAGTGGCCTCCACTAATTTTTCTTCCCAATACCTCCAACAATTGCTCACAAACTTGGTGAGGATGCCCTCTAATGCCCTATTTGTGACCTCTAATTGTCCATTGGCCTAAGGATAATAGTCAATAGATTTTTTGTACTTGATATGATGTTGCCTTAATGGAATCTCGTTCAGATGTGATGTGAATTGAGCTCCTTGACCGGTGACTACCTCTATGCGGCACCCAAATTTTTAGAACACATTATCCCTTAATAACTCAACCATTTTCTCCTCTGTTGCTGCCTTGACAGCCTTTGTCTCAGCCCACTTTGTCAAATAACTAGTGCACACAATGATGTACTTTTTCTGCCCTGATGGTGGATCAATTAGCCCAATGAAATCCATACCCCACTTGTCAAATGGCTCCAAATCCGCCTGAGGTTGTAGGGAAATTTCATCCTAGGGTGTGGGTTTCCCCATCCTATGGCATTGATCACATATGTTGGTATACCTTCTTGCATCTTGGTGGAGAGTGGGCTAGTAATAGCCAATTTGTAGATCTTTGAAGGTTGTTCTCTTGGCAGTAAAATGACCTCCACAGGACCCATCATGACAGGCTGAGAGGATGCCACATACTTCCTCTTCTCTAAAACATATCCTCAAGATTTGATCTGGTCCTAGCTTGAAGAGATTGCCTCCAATCCAAGTGAAATGGGTGCTCTTCCTTACAATTTCGCTTCTCCCTGGATGACAGATTCAGAGGAAATTTTACAGCAACTAGGTAGTTGGCTATGTTAGCAAACCATGGAGAGAGAAATGAGATAACAAATAAGTTCTCATCTGGAAGCTGATCATCAACCATCCCTTAATCACCTACAGGCAAAGCAAGTCTAGACAGAAAATTTGCAACTACATTTTTTTTTCTCGGCTTGTCAATGATCGTTAAATCAAATTGTTGTAACAATAGAAACCATCTAATGGTTCTAGCATTCACACTAGGCTTGTTCATCAAGTATTTGATAGTTGCGTGGTCAGTATACATAAAAGTTTGGTATCGAGTGCATTGAAGCCCCGAAAATTGGGTCAGCAACAAGGGGGATACTCGCTCGGTCCGGACCGTGGGTGGCAGCTCCTTTTCCGTTTGGTATAGCGGGTCCGACTGGGGATATGGGACCAGTTTCCCAATTTATGAGTGTGTGTGTGTAGAATTTGATATTTCTGATCTAGCGGTTCCTAATTAAGATGCTCTAATTCTAACTTTAATCTGATGACATGCAATTGTATTCTAATAAACAGAAATATCTAAGTCTATACTAACCCGGGGTGTAATCTTTCTGTTATGCGATCTAAAATGATTTCAGATAACAATCGGTAATAAAGATCATTCAACTGTTAAAGGAAAAGAATTCAATATAGATGAACCACTTCACATAAAAAGTTAGGCGAAACAGTTGTGAAAAACATATCGCATAATAAGCTACTCATACATTAAGCATAAATAAATAGCTATCACCGTACAAAAGTGCCAATGATAACTCAGGAATTCACGCATTAACATAAAACAACTGAAACTTGAATATCACTTTAACACAGGAAATAGAAACAGTTAAGAAGATAGAAGTACCATTTATAACTAGTTCAACTCATGAGCTTCAAGCGATAACGATTTATCTCTTCCTAATCAACATCCACTAAGAGTACAGAAGTGCAACATCAGTAGCAGTATAAATGAAAAATCAAACAAATCCTGTCCATTCATCCTCAAAACCTCCTCGGAGGGTGTGAAAATGGCATGTTCTGAGGACAAGTTTTTGATAAATTTCTAGACCCTTCTCTAAATGCATGAGAAGGGTTTAAATACTACTAACTATATCTAAAAATAACTTATTACAAAAATTTAGGATACGGTTTAAATGACCGTCCTTTCTCTAGGCAAAAATAAAGCAAAACTATTTGTAAAATTAAATCTAACATCTAACTATTTCAGTATTTGCTCCTTAACGTCGCAAGCATTCAACATTTGCTTGAGAAGAGTCGGTTGGCCGACTTCAGCGTTTAACTGTGCTGTGAAAATGGAATTAGCAAGAGCTGGTGCCATCTTTTCAGCGTAATTGGTGATGCATTTGAGAATCATATACTGGTTGCGTAGTTTTACTAAATAGGCCTAGTAAGAATTCCAATTCAGTTTAGTTAATCTTCTAATTGATTCTGCCTTTCCTTGAGCCTTCTGTCTCCAGTCTGCTTGTAGCTGTTGTATCTATATACACACTGTTTTGTCAATTATCACTGATTTTTGGATTCAATTTTTACCTTTTACCTTTAGTGTTTTTCCCACAAATTTCTGGGCATACAGGAGACTGAGCAATTAGAAGCTTTCCATTTCAAGAAGTTTTACTCAGCGATGTGCGATTAGAACCTCGGAAACTGCCTCCGTTTCTTGATTCGGGCTTCCTTGGTGCGATTTTCGCCTCTTGCGTGTTTTCTTTTAGCGGATGTAAAACTCACATTTTGTGAAAATAATAATACCGTAAGCTTTTGACCTTGAGTTTTAAGTTGTCTGTTTTTTATGTCAGTGCTGTCCAGTACCCATTTAACCATATTTGTGTAGGGGGGCATTTTGGGCCTTGCCGCTATCCGGTGTCAGAACGAACAAGCTAAATCTGCAACTGATGCCTCAGAAGAATTCTGTGAGCCCGTAGTAGCCATAAACTCCATTACCTTGGGATTCTCTTCCTCAAGTAGATTATACATGCCTTCCCAAGTGGTAATACCCGCGTCTTTGTTGCAAGCAGTGTTTGTGGACAAGGACGCTATTTTTTTTCTTGAGTCATCGGAGCATTGCCTTTCTTCCCTATAGTTTCCTCTATACTGCTTTGTATATTCCTTTTGTTCTTCGTCCCTGCAGTTTACCAGTGCGGTGAGAGTAATGATAAGGAACAGTGACCGGAAAGCTTTAAATGCCGAAGACATTCAAAAGTATACCACCTTACGTGAACTGGCTCTTCGATAAACACAAAACCATATTTCATTAACAACTAGAAACTACCTCATTAATTAGCATTAAAGCGCACAACCAGGTTCTGGTTTATATAAAAACGCTTTTTCTTGAATAATGAGCCAGAAAAATCTGCGATGGAGCAATTCTGCGATTTTCTTTGCAATATCACAGATCGTTGTATCGCATAATCACAAGATCGCAATATCGAAAGATCTTTCTATTGTCCTATCGTAAGATTGCTTTTTCGTTTTATCGCAATATCACATAATCATAGTATGTGCATATTTTGTGTTAAGCAGTTTCTTGCGAGGTGCGATTTTGCGATATGCGGTATCGCATATCGGTGTTTTTTACGGTTTTTTAGCGTAATTGCGTTTTAAGGCATGCGATAAAATATTCCTTAAGGAGTGATTTTACCTTTCCTCATCATGAAACTTAAGCTTTCTAGATTTTTCAAAGGTATTTTCCTAAGTTTATGATGGTAAGTTTTATTAAAAAGAAAATACAAGCACTAATTCATTTTTAAATTTTTTGACTAAGGGTCCCCACTTATTTAGTATTAGTAACAACACAAAATAAGAAGCGGGGTTGTTGGTGGCCACAACAGAGTGATGTAGTGTTTGAACTTGTTCAAAGAGTGTATAACAACTAGGAGTTCTTTCTCAGTTGTAGTGTAGTTCAATTCAACCTTAGACAAATTTTTACTAATGAAGTAAATGGCATAAGGTAACTTACCATCTATTTGGCCTAAAGCTTCCCCCACAACTTTGTTAGATGCATCAATGCGAATATGGAAAGGAAGAGTCCAATTTGGGCCTCTAAGTATGGGTGTAGTGGCTAATTTGTCTTTCAAGATCTCTAGGGCCTCTTGGCAGCTATTTGTCCAACATAGTTTTGAGTCCTTGGTCAACAATCCAAATAATGGTGAGGCTACTTTGCTGAAGTCCTTGATAAACCTGCTATAATATCCAACTAAGCTTAAGAAACTTCTTACATCCCTCTGCTTTTGAGGAGTAGGGACCCTTTTTATGATGGCAATTTTGTTTGGGTCCACTTATATTCCCTCCTGAGATATTGAATGGCCAAGGATAGTCCTTGCATTCATTAAGAATTCACACTTCTCAGGACTAAGTGAAAGGTTCATCTCAATTCACTTATTCAGAACTTTCCCCAGGTTAGAGAGAGCCTCTAGTAAGTCACACACATAGGGAGTAAATCATCCATGTAGATCTCTACAGAGCCATGGACCAACTTAGAAAAGATACTCAAAACTGCCCTATAAAAAGTGGCAGGGGAATTACATAATCTGAAAGAAAGGACCTTATAAGAAAAGGTTCCTCAGGGATAGGTGAATGTAGTTTTGTCTTGGTCCACAGGGTTGATCTGGATCTGATTGTAACCATTGAATCCATCCAGGAAAGAGAAGAAATTCTTACCTGCAAGACCATCTAAAACTTGATCAATGAAAGGTAAAGGGAAATGGTCTTTCTTAGTGGCTTTGTTTCGCTCTCTATAATCCACACAGATTTGCCACTTCCCATTCTTCTTTGGGAGAAAATATAGAGGGGATACCCACTCACTATCTGAGATGGTGTATATGAACCCTGCATCCACCAACTTTTGTAACTTTTCCTTTACTATGTCTTTTAGGGTTGGGTTCATTCTCCTATGAGGTTGGCGCACAGGTTTGCATCCCTCCTTGATGTATATGAGATGAGTACAAATCGAAGGATGCACCCCTTTCATTTCTTTATAGATCCAAGCAAAAGCATCTAAGTGCTATCTCAACATTTTTCACAACTTCTCTAGTTAGTTGGCTGAGAGAGAGGAGTTAATCTTCAAGGTTCTAGATGGAACAAATTCTACAAGTTTGACATGTGTAGGACTTGGGTCAACTAGGAATAACTAAGTCCAAGGATTACCCTCAGATTCCTTCACAAGCTAATCAGGGGGCAAGGTATTGGAGGATTTGGTCAATGAGGTCATCTTCATCAGGTTTCCCCCCTCCTATAACAACACCTAGGGTACATATTGGATAGGTTGTTGTATGATGCACTTCATCTTCTTCCTCCTCCTCCAACCATAGGGGTAAGTCATGCTTAATGGATGGCTGAATAGGATGGTACACTACCAACTATTTGGACAAATTCCCATTCTTAATGGTCATGTTCCTGACCCTACAACTTATGTAAGCATCATCAGTGACTAGCCACAGTATTCCAAGGATGAGAGGATAACCATTGAATTTGGTTTTGGGCTGGAGAACCAGGAAGTTAGTGGGATGCTTCCAGGAGTCAATAGAGACCATTACATCCTCAAGAACTCCCTTAAGAGAATCTGTAGACCTATCTGCAAGTTGCAACATTGTAGTGGTCTTTCTCAAGTATACTTGGAGGTTTAGATTTAGCATGGTTTCTTTAGTCATCACATTGATGGAATCCCTAATATCAATCAAGGTGTGAGGGACAATTATGCCATCAATGTGTACATCTACCACATGAATTTCAGAGTCTATATGTTTTGGGGAAGTCACTCTCCCCAACATCAAATCGGATAATTGACGAATAACATTGATTGTGGGGGTGTCTTTCTTTCTCCTCCTAGGATGTTTGAAACATTCCTTTTAATAAGATTATTGTAGATGGGAACATCCTTGATAACTTGGATGAGGCTAATTTTAACACATAGATTCTTCAATTTTCCCAGAAGTTCAGTCTCTTATGGGGTGTGCTGGTCAGAATGGATAAATCTCTCAGGAAAAGGAGGTGGATTTACTTGAATGTTAATCTTCCTTTTCCTCTTCAAGCTCCTTAGGTGGAGATGGAGGTTGGTTATCTGGGAGCCCTCTTCCAGACCTGAGGTTGATTTCTTGAATCTCCACAACATAGGCAGGGTAAGATGTCTCTCCACTATAGACCTATTGTGCCTACTTGTTATTTGGGTTCAGATTGGGTTGAGCATGCATCCGAGGTTGCTTGGGTGGAGCAGGATGAGTGAGACGGAAGTGGAGGCAGTAAATCAGGAGGTTGGTTGAGTTGATGCCTCCAACCTTGTGATGGGTTATTCCACTGAGGATGTGGAGAAGCATATGGCTGAAATGGTCGATTGACAGGTCAGGGAGGATATTGAAGTGCATAAGGCCAAGAAGGAGGTGTGGACCATGATGGATGAGTGGAAGAGTATGTTACAGGTCTATTTGGGAACATCAATCCCAACATTAAAATCAATACTATTAGGGCTCATCAAACCCTAATTTAGTTTCCACATGCCCTAGACAAGTCACCACATTGAATGTCATAATTCCTGAGAGTTTCCTGGCATGAAGACATCTTGAAATGACTCCTTGAGGGACCAGCGCAACCTTGGTCAGAGGTAAATTCTCTACAGAGCACTTAGGCCCATTCAACCCTGCTCTATAGAGCACCCGGGCCCACTTTGACCTGCGCTGGGTGAGATTGAGCAAAACATTCATTGGGTTATGGGAATTTTCTTTCAGTCTACATCATTCTAGAAGATTCCCGCCTCTTATCCTCTTCTATGAACTCGAAATTGGATAGGGAATGAATCAAATAACCTCCTATCCTCGCATCCCTTCCTCCATGGAAACTAACTCCCAAATTGGAAAGCCATTCAATGTCCAATTTATTACAAAACCACCTTCATTTCCCAATAAATTGAGCACTCATCATAGTGATCAGGGGTTGGAATTTGAAGAATTTGTGAGGAGACACTGTTGGTTTGAGTTTTGAGATCATAAGAAAGTATTGTTATGTTTTTGAAGTGTTGTGCTTTTGGTGTGATGAAGGATGGAACTCAAGCTGGATGAGTGACATGGGATCAGACTTCTTTGGTTGTAACTCTTCCTTCTACTTAATAAAGTTGTTTACACCTTTTCCCATATTCTTGTCTTTATGCATGATAATTGTATGTGTGAATGCTTTCGATTCCATTTGCTTATAGTAGATAGATCTCTTGCTTTGATTGGTTTTTGTCCTCTGTTTATGACTGCAGGTATTGATTGAGCAGATTTAGTTCGAGAAGGAGCGACGAGAACTATTCAAGGGAGACAAAGGGAAGCGAAAGATAACAAGTAGGTCCCTTATCTTATTTATCTTCTATAGGAAAAGGTTAAACTCTTTAAATCTTTTATTCTAAGTGTAGCTACCCACTTAGGGAAGTTGTGTTTATATGTAGATGCAAAATTCGACATAACAAATTGGCTTCCATACTTGGGAAAGATAATTGTTCTGAGTAATTTATCTTCATTCTAGTACACCCTAGTAGACTTTACTTTCCTCCATTGATCTTATTTTAGCCTTTTTGAAGTGTTTTTTGGTAAAAAATTGTGCTTGAGTGTCCCTTGAATGGCCTCTCTGTCACCAGCAAATGCTTGGATTGGACACAGTGTGCTGCAGAGCACCCTTGGCTTGATGACAATTCTCTGAAGCGCACTATCTCCCATTCAGGGCTGCGCTGATCCTCCTTAGGTAAAAAATCCCACCTTTGTCTTTGTTTTGTGCAAATTTCCTTCTGTTTTTGCTTGCTGAAAGATCAATGATTGTTGTGTCTCTGAAATCAATTTTGTATTTCCTTTCCTAGCCCTACTTTCGACTTGATTGTTTAGTGTTTCTTAAATGATTTCTTTATCATTATCAATTCATTGTCAAAGTTAGCTTATACTTGATTAATCTTTGCTGAAAAGAAAGTGTCGTAAAAGTCTTCATTTCTTTTGAAAATGAACTATCGTAAAGTCTTCGTTCTTGTAAAAAGCTTGATTGATTGCATGTGCATTAGTTTTCTTTTTTTCATCTCAACATCAAGGGAATTGAAAAGAAAAACATGCATCTTGCAATGAAAAAGTTTGTGTGTGCTCATAGGAATAGTTTAGGGAAATTGCATTAGATGTGCTCTTTGGTCTTTGATTAAAAGAATCTAATTGCTCTATCCCTATTAGCTAATGTTTTCATTGTTCAAATTGAATGTAAAGAATGCTTATCATATTAATTTCATTCTAGGAATTTCAAAGATATCACGTGGTGAATCTTGAAAGGCAAATTCTTAATCAAGATCAACTTAAAATTAATCTCAATTAATCTAATTGAGCATTGTCACCTAATGCAAAAGATTTAGAGGTTCTAGGCTAGAGACGTGTTCTGGCGTCGTAAAACATAACAACTATCACTAAATTGTCTACGATACATTCCGAGTGTGATACCTCATTCCACGTACGTGAGTATATCGTAGCTCGTCCAAATGCCTTCGGGTATATAGGGCGGTGTTACAGTACGTAAAGTATAAAGGAATGCTCTCACTATGCGGTTTTGTATTAGACAGTGCTAACATGGATTGGGCCTCCACGTACCTTTGGGTATATATGGGAGGACTACATTGAGTTGTTATCCATCCTTAGGTAACCGAGTCGGCTGCCTTGTACACTGTGATACACTGAACACAACATTCGGGGAGATTGCCTGCTCGTACTTCTCGGTTTGCCGGGAGGTATTCTACAATTCACAGTTTCTTGGTAATCCTTTTGCCTAGCTTAACCCTTTTTTTTAATTTATTTTTTGTAATAAAATCAATCAACAATAATGGAGGAACATCAACCCTTATCCCGTTGTTTGCAGAGGACAACGAGTAAACCGCCTAGACTGCCTGAAGTTACACCTATCTGGTCAAAGCAGTGTTGTTTGACTAAATCCATTACATCCCAAACTTCTGGTTCTTCATTTGAATTACCAGAAACACTTATACCGGTAAGTACTGTGATTCCAGTTACTCCTACAATTACTGGTACATTTGTTACTGAAGTGGAATCTCCACAATTACTTGAGGACACTAGAAGTGAACCTAGTGTAATGGTAACCCAAGTTGTCTAATAGGAAGTTGATTCTCAACCCGAAGTTGTTCAACAAGAAATTACTGCTGAACCTAAATCTGTTCAACCAGAAGTTGATCTTGAACCTATCACCGTTCAATCAGAAGTTACTTCTGAACCAGAAGTTACTTCTGAACCAGAAGTTAATTCTGAACCACAAGTTGTTCAAGAAGCCCAACCTGAACCTATTGTTCTTTTACCAGAACACTTGGATCTTGAAGTTGAACAATCATAAATTGTTACCATACTGGAAGAAGATCGACCAGTACATCCATAACTGTCGAGACTTCCCCTTTACCTCAGGAACAAATACCGGAAATCTATTACTGACATTATGATGATATCCTTCCACCTGGTTTGATTTCGATAGAAGAGGAACCTAAGAAGAAACACCTAGAACTCCATTTCATTTTGGAACTAGACTTTATCTTTATCCTCATACTCCTCATTTTATTACTCCTTTTGATACTGATTATTTTCAGACACCCATTGATTTGTTAGGAAATTTATTTGGACATTTGACTATGGCAAAGTCAACGTCCCATATTATAATAGCTAGGACATAACCTTTTGTTGCAACATCTTTGATGTTTACTACGACACCTGAGTCACATTTGTATGGTGTTCCGTCCATCCCACCGAGTTACCAATCTTTATCTAGGGCCCACTCAGGTGTTGCTTCTAGCCCTTGGTCTTCACCCATGTCCTCTACAAGAATTTTATCTAGTTCTTCATTAACAGATACTGAACAGCTTAAGCCATCAAGTCAATATCAAGATGGTTCATCTGGTTACCATCCAATGTATCTGCTTTACACTAGATTACCCCCATATGAAGAACAATATGCACAATCTCCTTATCCTCTATTTTTTGGGGGGCAACCATATGTCGGTATGTCGCAATCTTTAGGTTATCCTGGAATGGCTGTCTGTCAGTGGAAACCAACGATACCCATTCAACTAAGGCTTGGGTATCCATCACAACCTATTGAATCTGTCTCATCCTGTTGTTACAACTTTACCACAGTTGCAAGCTCAGTTAGTTGTATCTCAACCTGTGCAAGCTGGTGCTTCAACCTCAGACCCCTAAGTTTCAGGTTTACAGATTCAACCTTCTCAGGTAGTTTTACAACAACCACTTGTGCCTGGAGTCCAACAACCTCAGGTCAGTTTACCTTTTACTGGAATGACTCATACTTACACTAGTTTAGTGTATTCACAACCTGGTCAAGCTTACATTGATGGGCAACAACCGTAATAGTTGCTCCAACAACCTTGGCAGCCCCAATATCAACAACAACAATTCCAGCAGTACCAACCTCATCCTAGACTTGGTCAACAAGCCTATGCTAGGTTTGGTCAACAACAAGTTTACCCAAGTCTTGGTCAACAAGCCTATGCAAGGTTTGGACAACAACAAATGTATCTTGGTGCTCAACAACCACCTTATATCGGATTTTCTCAACAAACTTACCCCTATCAAGGTTACCAACAACAGATTCCATATGCTAGTATGCAAAGGCTTGGCAATCCCATCTTACCCTAGTTATGCTCAACCTAAACTCAATAGACAATTACCTTTTGTTGCAACACTTGAATTACCAGATCTAAATCTGCTCACCAATGATCCAATTCTTTATGGACCTTGGTGGCCGATGATTCCTCATAAATTACCTTCCGATATTCCGAAATTCAATGGAAACCCTGGAGAAGACCAGTCCAAACATGTCATGACTTTTCATTTATGGTGTTCATCAAACTCCCTGAATGACGATTTAGTGAGACTAAGTCTCTTCGAGAGAACGTTTACTGGTCCAACTGCGAAGTAGTACATTGAGTTACCATGAGTTTCTTTTGATAACTTTACATCCTTAGCTACCATGTTTTTAACCCACTTCCAGTTACCCATACGATATGAAACTGGAACAGAACTATTGACTAACTTTAAACAGATAACTACTACTCATATCTATGATCATATTCATGAGTGGTGTCATCGTCGCCGAATGGTCAAAACATATGTTCCTGATCAGCTTTTAGCTGAGTGGTTTATAAAATCCTTGTTGCCATCTATCACCGAGGATGTGGCGGAAGGTGGAGTTGTCATTGAATTTCTCATGCCCAGTATTTGGACTTGATTTATACACAGTCTAGCACGCTCTATGAAAAGATCCCAAATGCACCCAAACCATCTTACACTGTTCCTCCACCACCATCAAGTAAGGATTCTCATGCCGATGACGGTCTGATTGGTTCTTCGAGCACACAAACGACAGGTATACCATTTGGTCAAACACTTGCCACTTCCAATCAAACTTCAAATGCATATGATAACACTCTTGCTTCTGAAATTAATTCCATGTCATCTGACAAAGGAAAGAATTAAAAGCAACCAGGAAGCAAGAAGAAGGGGAAAACAAGAAGAAACAAAATAATCCCCCTAAAGAGAAATCATCTGATTCCTCTCCTTCGGCTAGGAAACCTCGTTACCCATGCTTAATCTGTAATGATGAGCACTTTACGCGAGATTGTCCTCACCACTCTGAAGTCTCAAAACTACTATAGACTTCTAGTACATCCGCAGTGTTAACTGATCCTTTTCCGAACCTGAAGACACATATGGTTGCTACAGACCATGTTTCCACTTCCCAAGTGCTTATGCTATCCTCCTCTAAGCCTAAAATTGATGTTTTCATGTCAACACAAAGTAAATATTATGGAAATCAACCATTGTCGTTGAATAACCAGGTCACTAATCAACCTAATCCTTCGACTTCAACTTCGTCAGATCCTATTCCACTGCCTATGGCACCAGAGTTAACAATAAAACCACCTAACAGAGTTTTAAATAAATCAACATTTAACCCTCGAGCTCAAGCAACATAGAAATATAACATAGTAGAAGATTTGGCTCAATCACCTTCTATTATGTCGACGCTTGAGGTGCTTCAGAATTGTCCCTCCCAAAAGTAGGCTTTGTTGTCAGCAATTGGTGGAATCGATCCAACAGATTCCAATCTTGTGGTTTTCAACCATGCAGGTTATACACCACAGTTACCAGCAGAATTAGCATTCCTAATTCAAGTAAATTCATTGAACAATCTTTTTCACCGAACCATTATTGATGAGGGGGCATCTACTTGTATTATGTCAATGAATTGATGGAAAACACTTGGATCACTGCCTTTGTCACGTTCACCAACAATGTTAAAATATTTTGATGGTCGCACATATACACCTTGTGGAATCTTGAGTAATCTACAAATTGAACTAGGGGGAAAACAATAACTGTTGAAGTTGAGGTCATTGACGGACCCCTTGACTACAACATTTTTCTAGGAAGACCATGGGTTTATGCTATGGCTGTTGTGGTTTCAACATACTTTCATATGATTGCATTCCCTCATAAAGGCAGAATCACGGTTATTGATCAACTCGCTTTCTTCGCCTCTAGTTCACAGGCTATTGGAAGCATTCTGTTAGTTCAAAGACCCCCATTATCTTTTTGAAACATTGGTGTAGGTCTCTTCAAAGATTCTTCCCTAATGGGTACTTTTTCGTTATCGTCACCATTAAACATGGCGGAAGTGGCAAAAGTTGAGACCTGCAATATGATATCTTCCACTTCACCTGATTTAAGGAAGATAACTAATAGTTCTGAAGTTGATAGTAGTAATGAAATCATATCGCTAAGCCCCATTGAGCTTGCATAGCAATCAATCTTTTTGGCTTGCGCATCAAACCTAAATCCATCTTTGCCAATTGTATGGGTAGATCGTTCATTAGAATATGGTACTTCTTCTGATCCTTTTTCACATATATTTTCTACTGATGAAGGAATCATCCAATCAATGATGACATAATAAGAACCATGGGAAGATTATCATCATCATTCCCATCTTCCAGATCACATAGAATATTTTTCAAATAAACTTAATCACCCTTCAGTTGTTGATTTTGTTTTGAATTCTATTTTTATAGATACAATAGATTCTGGGCGAAACTTGTCAAAAATCAAAGAAACCATTTCTATTAATATTTTGACCAAACCTAAAATTGTAGAAAAAATTCAGGTTGACAAATCTTGTTCTCCATCAGAACTTTACATTTATCGTGCTCTCTTTCATGAATTCCAAGATGTATTTGCATGGTCATATGAGGAGATGCCAGGTATTGACTCTAGTATAGTTGAACATGAAATTAAATGTATCCTGATGTCAAACCAGTGTGACAATGCCTCCATCTTATTCATCCAAAGAAGGCTACTACCATTAAAACATAAGTTGAAAAACTTTTGCATGCTGGTTTCATATACCCTGTTCTTCTTACTGATTGGGTTTCCAATATTGTTCCTATCATGAAGAAACAAGGGACAATACAAGTGTGCATCAATTATAGGGATGATAATCAGGATTGTCCAAAAGACAATTATCCCACTCCCTTTATAGACCAAATTATTGATGAATGTGCTGGATGTGAAATATTTTCATTTATGGATGGTTTTTTCGGCTATAATCAGATCAATATCCACCCAGAGGACCAATGTAAAACTGCTTTTATTTGTCCATGGGGCACATTCTCTTACAGGAAACTCCCTTTTGGTTTGAATAACACAGGGGCCACTTTTTAGAGGGCAATGAACTATGCCTTCCATGACATCAAGCACATTGTTCAACCATACCTTGATGATTTACCTACTCATTCACGAAATCATTTTGATCACCCGTAGCATTTGAGAGCTCTATTTTTACACTGTCGACACTACAAAATACGACTCAATCCACACAAATGTGTGTTTTGTGTTGGTTCTGGTCGTTTTCTTGGTTTCATAGTGTCTAAAGAAGGAATTCAACTTGACCCTCTTAAGGTTCAGGCAATTCTTGACTTGCCTCCACCTTCCAATCTACTACAGTTACAGAGACTCCAAGGAAAGGCTAACTTTCTGAGGAGGTTCATTCCCAGTTATGCTGAAATGGCTAAAGGATTTACTAGTATTTTGAAAAAGGGGATACTATTCCATTGGGATTAGGTTGCGCAAGCTTCCTTTGATGCTCTTAAAGATACCTTGATTAAAGCGTCATTATTGTATTCCCCGATTTATGAAAACGACTACTTCCTGTATCTCGCTGCTACAGATATAACCATTGCGATGGTTTTAGTCCAAGAAGAAGATGGGATTGAACATCTGATATATTATTTGAGTTGCAATCTCAATGATACAGAAGTAAAGTACTCTTACATTGAAAAGCTAGCTTTGGCTACTGTTCAAGCTGTATAGAGATTTTGCCACTATATCCTGCTTTGAAAGACCACTGTCATTTCAAATTGCAACCCTATGACATATATTTTGTCACGTCAATTGCTGGGGGAAAATACTCAAAATGGATTGTCATTTTGCAGGAATTTGATTTGGAATTCATCAAATCCAGATAAAAGAAATCTCTAGTTTATGCCGATCTTCTTTGTGACCTTCCCTCGAATGCCATTCATTCAACTTCAGAACCATCAATTCTAGATGAGTCTCTATTCTTGATTTTGTCATCTAACCTGTGGTATGGAGATATACTGATTTATCTCCATACCCAAACTTTCAGGGCCGATACCTCTCGCTCGCAACAATGAAATATCCGCTACCAAGCCAAAGATTATCTGATCGTCGTGGTATTGATATGATTTTATGGAGGTGCCTCACACATGAGAAAGCCAAGAAAGTTTTGAATGATTGCCATTCAGGTGCTTGTGGTGGACACTTATCTGGTTATGCTACCGCATAGAGGATTCTCTACGCTAGTTACTTTTGGCCTACCATATTCAAAGATTGCATTATTGTTGTCAAAAGCTATCATGCATGCCAGATCTATGACCGTAAAGCTAGATTACCACCTACACCGTTTCATCCTGTCATCGCTGTTGGACCATTTTCCAAATGGGGCATTGAATTCATGACATGTAACCCTCACTCGGCCAGGGGGCATGGGTACATTATAGTTGTCATTGACTATTTCACAAAATGGGTCGAGGCGATGCCTACATTAAACAACAATGGCGAGACGACTACACTTTTATTTTTCAACCATGTGGTTGTCCGGTTTGGTGTACCATAGGCTATAGTTACAGATCATGGGTCGCATTTTCGCAATCACATGAAGACTGAGTTAACTACCAAGTTAGGATGTTCACATGATAGTTCTACTCCTTATTATCCGCAAGCTAATGGACAAGTTGAGGCCATCAACAAAGTCTTGAAGCGAATGCTTCAAAGAATGATAAGGGTTCATAAACAAAACTGGAATTTAATCCTGTACTCTGCTTTGTGGGCATATTGAACCTCGGTAAGGAATGCAACTGGATTCACACCCTTTCAATTGGTGTATGGTCTGGAGGCAATCTTGCCGATACAATGTGAAATTTCATCTCTTAAACTCGCAATTGACATGTTCCCGACACTTCTGATGAAGAAGCGCGTTTCTTAGAACTCATCCATCTAGATGAAACCTATCGTGAAGTTGCATTGGCTAATGAAGCACATAAGAAATGAATAAAGGTGCAATATGACAGAAATGTCAAGCCTCACATTTTCTCAGAAGGAGACCTGGTCTTACTTTATGATCAGGAAGCTAATAAACTAGGAGCAGGAAAATTTGAACCACTATGGATGGGCCCTTACATTGTCAAGCCTGTTCTAGCAAAAGGTGCCTACGAGTTGGTGGATTATGATGGAATTCCATTGTCACAGCCCCGAAACAGGCTGTATCTCAAACGTTACTCTGCTTAATTGAGTGTAGTAAAATCATTGTATATATGCTTTAATTGCATGTGTGTGTGTCAATGTGTCTTTTAGAGTTTTTATGTCGTTCAGTAATCCGCTTTGCATTTGTTGCAAATGTCGAAATCTTTGGAACCATTTGTTGTTTATATCGATGGTGCTAGTCGTAGTACGCATAACCTATCTTCTGCAGCATGGGCCATTTTCGTTCCAATTGGAAAGTTAGTGAGTTTTCAAGAGATTTTTATCGGTGATTCTACGAAAAATATCATTGAGTATAGCACATTGATCAAACTTCTCTCTGATGCCATTTCACTTGGCATTCACCAAACCATCATTTTGTTGGACTCACAACTCATCATACTACAACTTACAAGTGTTTATACCATCCGAAACCCAACTATTAACTGATTCATTAGCGAACTTTGTGTTAAACAAACATTTGCGACACATGTAAAATTAAATTTTCAATTCACATCATTAGTTGAATAGGATTGCACATAACCATATATAAAAACTCTGAAAGTAAAAATAGATAGATGTTTTAATTTTTTTACAAAATTTGTGTCCAAGACATCTTTGGTCATCTGACCTAAAAACTCAGAATGCATACAAAAATCATCTTAAGTAAACCTAGTGATGCCCATGATAACATGTCGGAGCCTGAGCTATCATGCCTAATAGCCTCATCCAATGGCTAGGAACACCAATATTATGGCACTGCAGCCTCATAGGTAACTCCTCGATCTGTACATCAAGAATAATGAAGGTTAACCCCTCTACATAATCCTGCAACTCTGCCAGTGTCTCAGTCAATTCTAAATCTTGGAGAACTGCTCTCTCAACATTTCTCTGCTCTAGTCCACCTGCCTCCTGTTGATGTCCCATAGGTCGAACAATACCAACATTTGTACGCATGAGAACAATTTTAGTTTAGTCTTGGAAACATAAAAAACACAAAAACATTTAGAAACTTAAAAATCAAAAACATTTGGTCAAAAACAATTTACCTATAGTACCCCATTGAGCGCCCACGAAAATCCATCCTTGTGTATGGATGGTCCTCGATGGAGCCAACTAAATAATGCAATGGAAAATGTGATTGATGACTGACCAGCATGTCTAGCCATCAATTCGACCCACCTTTGCATCCGTGGATCTCTAGGACCAGATACACCCAGTGTTACATGCTGTGGTTGCATCAATGGAATTCTCTCTAAGGTAAAAGCGATTAAGAGTGATCCATAGCTAAAATTCTTCATCTTACCAATCTTTATCTTTGTCAGCTTCTCTTTCAGCGAAGAAAGTACAACCTCACACTAGTTAAATACAGTTGGCTCAAGACACTCAAGCATATACTGCATGTATGATCTATTCACCAGATGAAGTGTCACACTGCCTGCCAACTTTGCGATAGTGAAAAGGATTGTTCTCAAAGGAAAATCACACACATCCTTGATGTTTATTTTCCCATCCTTTCTAGGCTGTGTACCGGGCCGACAAAACTGTCGAATATAGTCCCTCACCGATTCACCCCCACAGGCAAATCTTCAAAGAGAAATGGGGTCACCTTGTCTCGACAACCTGGTAAGAAGTAAACATCATCGATCATAATAGGGACCACTTTTTCCTTTATGTGAAAAACATGATTTGTTGGATCCCATGCATGAACTAAGAACTGCAATAGTTCTAATTGTTGCCTCATCGCAGACAACCTGAAGTATTTGAGCAAACCGCAGTTTCTGAGGGCCTCAACAGTTCCCGAATGATTTAGGGAAACCATGTCTTGTTCTTCATGCTCTCTTTCTCACCAAGTAATAGACATTTTGATCCAATCAAAGCCTAAAATCAAACCATAATCTTAGTTAGGATCCATTTCATGCAAAAAACTAGAGAAATTTTGGGCCAAACAGGTGAAACAAATTTGTGAAACTCCCCTAATGCAACCCATGCAAGGAGACAGTGTGCTACAGAGTAGGTACCCTTCTGTTTGGGTTCTATGTAGTGTAGTTTTTGATGTGGAAGGTTGTGCCAACCCCAAGACGAAATATACTAACCCCAGGGGTCCTAAAAACCTAAAAAAATTGCCTGAAATTGCAAAAGAATGGAATTAAAAGAAATAGAAGGGTAGATCTTCTACCTAGTCTGGACAGAACGAGAAATGATCCAAAAAATCTCTTGCAATCAGCTGTTGAAGTTTGAGGTAAAAAATTGATTCTTAGCACAAAACTAAATGGTAAATATCAAATGGTCAAAATGACATGGTAAATTCTTGTTTTATGTTTATTTTATGATAGTTAAATGAATAAAATTTAGTATTTACCTATTTTTACTATTGAAATAGGTATGTTTGATCCATTTGGTGTTGCTTTGAACAGATTTATAGCTGATACAGTGAATTTGACGTGCACAATCGTGAATTGTACTTTGACCACATAGCATATTTTTATCTCTTTTTTGAGCTCTGTTAAACATCGAAAAAGGAACCCCCTTGGAGTCCTCTTTAAGCTCTTTTTAGACTCTCGAAATATGAAAAGATTGCCGAGAGCTTGTCCTTTTCAGCTTGTTAACAGATTGGAAACGACATCTACCTAGTATAAGTTTAACCCTTTTCGAGATTGAGATAGATTATTTACAAAAAAGGAATAGGTTGATTGAAAATGGTCAATAGGTTCTCTCTCGTATTATTTTATGATTTTTCGGACTTGAGAGACAAATCTACAAAAAAGAACTTGTGGAGTTTTCTTTTTGTCCCTTTTCAAACTCTCTAAACATGAAAAGGACCGATTTATCATGAAAAGGACCAAGTTATCATTGTCGTTAAACTCGTTAAAACATCAAATAGCAACAAACTTGTCCATCATGACAAGACCGAGTTTCACCTTCACTAGACTCGTTAAAAAATCACATAGCAATGGATTCACCTGAAGGGTGGAATTATACAACAAGCATATGTTATCCTCGTCAAGGTTGATAAAAAACAAAGAGGTATTGGTCATCAATGATTGGGGAAAATTAGAAAAGGGGTAAACCACTATATGGTAGCAGGTCGCTCTTAAACATGAAACTTTCACATCATCTCTGTGACTACTTGGGTTGCGTTATCTGCTTGATGGTTATCATACCTATGGTCTATCATACCATCCATTAATTTGATTTTGGGTCAATGCTACCAATTCATTTAGCGTCGCCGACATGTTCAAGAGAAGTCACTCAGTTAAATTCATCCTTTGCAATACTCATAAACCTTCATTTTCATGACTGCCATTCCTGAACCTTGTGTCATCAGTCATATTCTGTATCCAAAAATCATTACACTCGTTTCATGTCGTTTGTGTGGGATACATCAAGGCCCTCCTATGATGAGTCGCTTCTTGTCGACATCAACACATTATCGAAGAAGTTGACTTAGAAACACCATTTCAGTACCTTGGGGCTTTCATACATCAATGGAAAGTTTCTCTCTTCCGGCGATAGGTTGACATTAATGGCCTTCGACCAAAAGACTTTGTATGGTGTTCAACATCAAAATATCTATTCACACCATGCAAAATGTACTGTAGTACCTTGAGAATCATTTTCATTATATGTGATATCTCTCAGGTCTGTTAATGACTTACATCATTGGCTGGTAATCAGATAGTGTCTTCCCATGTTCGACTTCATATTAAATATTCACATGGTTAGACTCATATTTGAGCGAACGATTGAATGAGATAGAAGACCCCTGATCTAGTTTCATCCATCCGCGCTGCGATTTCAGGAGAGTACTAAATCATATGTATGATGGATTTACACTGATGGTCATCCCATCATGGGTCTATATCTATAGATGACTATCTATGTACATGTAATGAAAGCTTATATGCTGAGCACGGGTATGCCTTCCCTCATCGATTCATGAAAAATCCAAAATATCATGATATTATGTATTGTAATTGATGCAGGTCACCATCCACTTCAAAACCTTCTCATCACATCGTAAAGCATATCACTCGACATTATCATTTTCGACTTTATGATTTAGGGGGTAGCTGTTATAGGTCTATTTGGGCACATCACTCCCAACATTCAGATCAATACTATTAGAGCTCATCAAACCCTAATTTAGTTGCTACATGCCCTAGACAAGTCACCACATTGAATTCCATCATTCTTGAGAGTTTCTTGGCCTGAAGACATCTTGAACTGACTCCTTGAGGGACCAGCACAACCTTGGTCAGGGGTAAATGCTTTGCAGAGCACTTAGGCCCATTCAAGCCTGCTCTGCAAAGTACCTAGGCCCACTTTGACCTGCACTGGGCGAGATTTAGTGAAATCTTCATCGGGTTCTGGGAATATTCTTTCATTCTAGATCATTCTAGAATATTCCCATCTCTTATCCTCTCCTATGAGCTAGAAATCGGATAGGGAATGAATAAAATAACCTCCTATGCTCTCATTCCTTCCTCCATGGAAACTAAATCCGAAATTGGAAAGCCATTCAATGCCCAATTTATGAAAAAACCACCTTCATTTCCCTATAAATTGAGCACTCATCATAGTGATTAGCGGCTGGACTTTGAATGATTTGTGAGGAGATACTGTTGGTTTGAGGTTTGAGATCATAGGAAAGTATTGTTATGCTGCTGTAGTGTTGTGATTTTAGTGTGATGAAGGATGGAACTCAAGCTGGATGAGTGACATGGGATCAAACTTCTTTGGTTGAACTCTTCCTTCTAATTAATAAAGATGTTTACACCTTTTCCCATATTCTTGTCTTTATGTATGATGATTATATGTGTGAATACTTTCAATTCCATTTGCTTATAGTAGATAGGTCTCTTTCTTTGATTGGTTTTTTTCCTCTGTTTATGATTGTAGGTACTGATCGAGTGGATTTAGTTTGAGCAGGAGCGACGAGAATTATTCAAGGGAGACAAAGGGAAGCGAAATATAAGAAGTAGGCCCCTTGTATTATTTATCTTCTATAGGAAAAGGTTAAACTCTTTAAATCTATTGTTCTAAGTGTAGCTACCCACTTAGGGAAGTTGTGTTTATTCGTAGATACAAAATTCCACATAACAGAGTACCAAGGTGGCAAGGGTGCATTTTGGTTGGGATGGTAATAAGAGTAGGATGCACCTTGCATGCCCTATTGGTATGGATGAGGTCCTTGAGGCCTACTTTGATTGATGAAACATAGTTTCTCATCCCCACCTTCTGCTCCTTGGTATACAGATTTCAATCTAGGCAAAGAAGGACACTTATCTGTGGCATGGTTTTCTTCACAGACGGAGAAGACCTCTATAACAATGGACATTCATTTATCGGGTGCCTTCTAGTGTATTTAGGGCGAAAGATAGCTAAGGCCCTTTCTGCTTCCTCTTGTCTCTTGATTTGCATGGTATCCATTTGAAAAGAAAATGTATGCATCATTTCACTTTTAAAGTCCCCTAACATGTTTCCAATTTCATTCTTGATGGATGCTGTGAAGGGAGAGGCACTAACCAAATCTTGAAGAGCCCTACCCTTCTTCCTAGAATCCCTAGAATGGTTTCTGAACACTGTTTGATGTCTTCATAGGGTAACTAATAGATATCTCCCCTAGACAACATGTTGAGGTTTTCCAACATGTCCTCTCTAATTCCTTAGAGCAGGACTATCTTGAGTGATTTCGTATCAAGGGTGCGTCTGGCCCTCCTATAATTTAGCTAGAATATTTCCTCATAGTATTCTAGGGATTCATCAGGTTCAAGAGTTATTCTAAATATTTCCTCTTTGCTTCTTTAGACCTTCAATAGTCCCTATACTTTTTTTTAAAGGCTTATTGCATCTGAGCCCAGGCAGTGATGTTATCCCCAAGTAGACCCATAAACTAGGGCAAGGCTGCATCCTTAAGGGTAGATAGGAAAATTCATCTTTTGGTCATCAGAGGTATAGCCATAATTCCTACAAACAACAACAAACTCAAACATAAAAGTATCATGGTCCTCAGAGGTTAATCTATGGAAGTGAGGAAGGGCAATAGGGCTTATATTCTTCATTCTATCCTTTTCGTTAGTTTCTTTGATAGGGAAACCTCCTCATTCTTGTTTCCAGCCATGGTGTGGATATGTGGAATGGGTTATTATTATTTGTCAATGGGTTCTTCAAATATATCAGGTTGTTCACCTAAGGGGTCTTCTAACTCACCTGTAGCCAGAGAGGGAAGTTGACAATTACTGAAGAAGAGTGAAGGTTGACTGTTTGATGGTGTGGGGGTGTTTTGTAAGAATTTTCCTAGAGTTTCTCCACTCCTACGAGGCATGAACAAAAACTTTTTTCCTTTTATATGATTTTTTAAAAATTGAATGCAAAACAGAAAGAAAAGAAGGAATAACATCTACCTAGACACCTCCCCAGAAATGACGCCAAAAAGTGGTGAGCCCTAGTATTGCATCAAGAGTGCTGCAACTCCCAAAGGCTCCTCAACTCTATTTATCAACCTGGGGTTCGTACAAACTTCGGGGTGATAGTGCTATATACACAATAGATGGAATTCTACTCATGCCACCCTCAACTAGGCCATTTGATCATTAGGGCTCCAAGACCATTCTTCTACTGAATTAGGTGAGATTAACTACTAAAAGAATAATTCAAAAGCTAGTCCTAGTGCAGAAAAGTAAATGCTTTTCAACTCTAACTTGTAAATTCTACTGAATCAATCCATGAAAGAACACAAGAATTATGCTACCTGCAAAAAGGAAACTACACAAATTGCTATCAATCATCTAGATATCAAATTCACTTGAAAACAGAAGATTATTGTACAATCTCACAACTCAAGAATTCATGCATCATTTGTCTATTTCACACTTGCACATTAAGTAATGCCCTAATTACCAAATATGTGATGAAGAAATTAATGCCCTTTTCTCTTGTAGTAAAGTAAAAGGAATGGAGGGAATGACCTAGGTGGTACCTCTGATCATGGAGTCCAAGCTGGGGGATTAACCTAATCCTATTATAAGCTACACTGGAATTACAAGTCAAAACAAGGGAAAAACATGTTATTACATGAAGTTGCTACAGGAAGTCCTGAAACACTACTGGAAGGGTGTTGAGAGGGTTTGGAAGGTAAGAATTATGGAATCAAGGGATGGAAAGATGGATGAAGGTTATGGTGGAAGGGTGGAAGATGAGCAACACCCCTAGCCAAGCTTAACACTTCAGAAAGGCCAGTTTTGGCCTAGGAGGCTACTCACGATGACCTAAAAACAGAGATTAAGAACATTAGTTAGCATTCATCAAAATATAGTGGAGAAGTCCTGAATGGAGATGGTGAAAAGATCCCTTGCCTACAGGTCCAACAATCCTGCAACATCACATGCACCTGTTCTTCTTTTCATTTACAGAATATTACACCCAATGGTGGAAAAGATGAGTTGAATTTGGAAACTATCTAACTGATGCTAAGAACTCTGATCTATGTAATGAATTAACTTCTATGTTATAACAATCATATGTAAATAAAGTTAACAAATGTATACTTTTCCAAGAAATCATAAACAAGAAATCACATAATGTTTTTGGGTTGTGACAGTGGAGTCCTCTAATCATGCTCCCATGAGAGAGATGAGATAGAGGCCACAATCATAGATTTTTTGAGAAACTATATTCTACTAAGATGCAACAATTAATCAAAAATTCTAAGCTAAAAGAAATATCAATACATAAGAGGGACCTACACTACAACCTAAGAGCTTCAGCCTTCTGGACTAACTCAATGATGGATCAACAAGAGACTTTTCATTATCATTGCATAAATGTCAAATAAATCACATAATAATAAAAAATAGTAGTCACAATTGCTTGAGCTCAATAGCCTCTTAGCTACAACCAAAATTCAAATCCTAATGAGTTCCTTGGCATGTTTATTTATACAAAAGGGTAGCTACCAATAACTCCCTAGAAAATAAAGATGTTTGTCTCCCAAACTCGAGAAAGATGGATCTAGATCTTCCTTGAATTGCACTAGCTTGGCTGCCAATGACCTTGAGTTGATGAGAGATAACATGGTGATATTTGACTGGTTGAAGGAGTTAAGGAGGCGAACAATCTCCTAGAATATCTCCTTGTTGCTACTCCGAGCTCCTGCATTCAAATTATCTCAAAATTGCTCCAATTCATGCATTTAAAACATATTAGGCCACATGGCATAACAACACATCTTTTACCCCTCACATTGAGCATAATATAACAAAATTTGTAAATAAATGTGATAAAGAGATGATTTGGAAGGTGGAGCACGACATTGTGACCCTTATGACAAACCTATTAGTGAGCCTCATCACAAATAACATGAAAAAACACCTTGAAAACGAAAAGTGTTGATGTTGGAACATTTTGTTTTTATTTATTTATTATTATTTATTTATTCATTGAGGTCATTTTTCAACATTTTTTAGCAATGGCGTTAAAGATAAATATCATGACTCCAAAAAACTTCAAAATTCCAACAATTTTCATGCATGACATTAAAGATAAAATATCACGTCTCTAGAAAGCCTTAAAATTCCAACAATTTTTCAGCCATGGTGTTAAAGATAAAATATCATGACTTTAAAAAACCCTAAAATTATAGTTGTTTTCAATCATAGCATTAAAAATAACATATCAGGACTCATAAAAACCTTAAAATTTTGAGAAATTTCAATCATGGAATTAAAACCAAATATCATGATTGCAAAGAACTGAAGTTTTCAACACATTCAACCATGGCATTATGGACAAATTATTTGACTTAAAAAAACTTCAAAACTTAACACTTGAATGAAATAGTCATTATAACAAGACTAATTTCTAATTTTGACAAATTTTTAACCATGGAATTAAAATCAAATATCATGACAACAAAAATAACTTAAGTTTTCAACACATTCAATGATGATATTATGGACAAATTATATGACTTAAGAAAACTTCAAAAATTAACACTTGAATAAAATAGTCATTATACCAAGAGTAATTTCTCTTTTAAATGCTAAAAGTATAACCATTTTAAAATTGTAGCGTAAGATAACTTGACACATTGCAACCAAAATTTAAAAATCAACTATCAAATTGACACGCAGTGGAGGCAAACTCAACCTATTGCAATAAAAACTTAAAAATCAACCATGAAATTGACACACTATGGGGGTGGACTTGATCCATTATAGCGGAAAATCAATTATCAAATTGACACATAGTAAGGTCGCTTTGTTAATTGAGGATAGACATGGGCCATGCAGAAAAAATAAAATAATAAATAAATAGAAAAATAAATAAAAAATGAAAAATACAAAACAAAACAAAAAAATATAAAAAGTAAATAAAAAATTATATTAAAACATCATTTTTGTAAATAAATAAAAAAATAAAATCAAACATAAAAATCATATAAAACTAAATAAAAAATTCAAACATAAAATATGTAAAAAAATACTAAAATTAACTCATGAAGAGAGAAAAAAAAATATTAAAAAAAATGAAAAATATCTCTTAAACACATAATTTAAGAAAACAATTTAATAATTTACTACAAATAAAAAAAAAAAACAAATTAGATAATTTAAAAAAAACAACAAAGTCAAAACATATTAAAAACAACTAAAATATATATAATTAAAAAATTTAAATACATAAAAAAATATTAAATTACAAAACAAATATTTTTTTTTTATGATATTTAAAAAACATTAAATATGAATTTAAGAAAATTTAAAAAATATATTAAAAAATAAAAAAATACATTGAAGCTTTATTTTTAGGCAAACTTTCGGATTAAAAGAATTGCATGGGGTGGTCACCCCGCCTTGGTGTTAAAAAGTCATGGGTAGGGTGTGGTGTGACAAGCCCCCACACAATGTGTTGGGAGCTCATTGATTTCGGGAATCGACAACTCGTCGTCTCGCCACTCGGGTTGTCGATTCCCAAAATTGTTGAGCCCCCAACACACTGTGTTGGGGCTCATCAATTTTGGGAATTTACGATCCCCTATTGCAGTGCCAAAGGGTCACAGGTAGGGCAATAGGGGTGGCCATAACCGCAACCCTTTGGCACTGGGGTGTGGTGGCCACCCCATGAAACTTTTCGTTTTTTAATTCCTTTTTAATGTTTATTTTTTATTTTAATGTTTTATTAAAAAAATCAATGTATTATATATATATATATATATATATATATATATATATATAATATATATATATATATATAATATATATTCTTGTTATTATTATTAATATTTTTTGTAAGATTGGTAGTTCCTTTCTATTAATTTTTCAAAAAGAGGTAGGTGTTAAGAGATCAACAACCATAACAAGATAGCCTCAACCTACCTAGTGAGAAACCAAGTTTGTTAACCACTTGATTGTATTATAAGCCATCCAAAATTTGAATTGTCTGAGATCGTTTAGTAAGGTTAACTAGACCTGTGTGTTTTTGTAACTCCTATTGACCATACACCTATACCATATATACAAAAACTCCTTACTATTAATCCAAACATAATAAAAATAGTAGAGTATCCAGATTATACTAAAAACCATACGAATTCTCAGAAGACTCAATTGGCACTGGGTCTTTGGCACTGGATCCTGACAACTTAGCTTGTGGCAGGCAAGGGATGTGCTTCTTTATGCATTTAACGTGAGCGTTCTGCTATTGGATCTGGCAATGGATAAGATGGAATCCTTTATGAATTTCCCATATTTCTTCTGTTAGCCTTGAGATTCCTTTAAAAGTGGTTATCAAAGCTTTAGCCAAGAGAGTCTTTGTCATCCGGAAAAGATGTAAGGTTTGTTGAAACTGAGTACGATGACCACGGGTATGGCCAAGGTCTAGAATATGATCCCTCCACTCATTAATCTCTTGCTCGTTGTTATCTACCTGCTACTCGATCTTAGTTTCCCACCCATTGATGATCTAGCGGGCTCGGGGATGGGTACTGGACCTATAAGTTCTGGTCGCTTTCAAGACCAACTCACTCCAAGGACCTCAAATTTTGGAGGGTCGTGATTGTCCCCTCACACGACCATGGTCCTCACCCCAACCAACAGTTGGGGCTCACCCTCGCTACGAGATAGGTCGAGTTATTTCCTGCTATTGAATGCAGTTGGGAAGGAGCCTAACAATTGCCGAGGCAACCAATTCCCCTCCTTCAAATTTCCTCTTCTTGGCTTCAGACTTAAATTCTAGAGGACGACCTAGAAGTAGGAACCCGAGAACCAAACTAAGGTGTGAACCTACAGAGTCTAGAGAAACATATGCATTATAGAGATAATCAATAAACCAAAAAAAAAAGAGATTTCCCTACACAATCGTCGTGTGTTTGTTTAAAGAGCCCGACCCAAGTACTCCAAAGAACCCTATCATCTTAGAGAGATGAAATAGAACATATGCACAAAATCTCCCCCACATACCCGCCTTGAGATGCTCTATCCAAAGGGTGCATGTAAAATGTGGAGGTATTGATGGTTATGAGCATGCAATCGACTAGAAACTAGGATACATACATATCCCCAATATGAAATAACCCAAGGAATGACAAGGTACTAAGAACAATGGTGATTTTCCTGGTGAAGAGCTACCAACCCTAGACAAGCCGACATATAAGCCAACCCATTCTCCCCGAATTTCCAAACTAAATTTTATTATAAACTAGAAAGACGTGATAGAACCTACCATTAACAACCCTTTTAAACACATACAATGCACAAGGAGCATGGTTTATAGGAGTTTGACAATTTGAACATACCCGTAGAGAAGCCGATCGTGAGGAGAAACTTTTCCTGCAACAGCTTAAGCTGAAGCATTGTATATCCCTCTCACATCGACCTTCGTAATGGTTCCTTGCCTTTGAAAGCTAGTTGAAGGAGTGTCTAGTACTGAATACAACACGATGCCACCAACAAAGAATCTTAGGGTTATCATTGCATGCTCCTCCAAATGCCTTCCTGCATGCCTATTAAAAGTTCTTGACAATGCTTGCTAGTGTAGTGTGTGAGGGTGGCCACACCACCACCCTTGGGTCCTTTCAATTAATTGCATACCAGTGGCATGGATCACATCGATGCGCTTGTCCCACCTCTCACCTAGATTAGGGATTTATTATTATTATTATTTTAAATTGTATTTTTTTTATTATTTTTATTGTTTAAAACATTTCATTAGATTTTCAAGAAAATAAGGTTGACAAAATATGTCTCAACGGTCCCCTTTCTATCATTTCAACCAAACTTGTTGAGTTTGGGGATAGGAGGATACCATTAAGTATTGTTTACATTTTTTATTTATTTATTTATTTATTTTTTTCGGCAGTCGTTGTTTCCATAACATACTAGGAAAAAACAAAAAAGACACCAAAAATCACAACTTCATATCAAGTAGGGTGGTAGGGAGAGAGTATAGGGGTGTTGGGTTGTGTTATATTCTTTCCACGACTAACCTACATAGTGAACTGGGGGGGCGGAGCCCCCCCTTCGTTGCGCCGATTGTGCAGCGGGGGGGGGGGTTGAGGGGGGCGGGTAG
>APFE030133971.1:0-14506 GCA_000404065.3 Pinus taeda
ACTTCATCACTCATACCTGAACCAGATGCCGAACCTGTATCTGTCGTATTTGCCTCCTTCTTCTCTGTCGAAGACTCTGCTTTTGAAGTTTGCTACTGTCGCTTCCAGCAGTCCTTCTTTAAATGCCCTGATTTGCCACAAAACTAGCACTTTAGCTTACTCTTCTTCCCTTTCGACTTTGAACGTGAGTCGCTCGTCTTCCTGGGGCGTCTTTCTTTTGAACGACCTCTAACCATCATAGCTTCTGATGTAGAGGTTTCGGAATGCGACTTCCTCCTTGTTTCTTCCGATAATAAGGATGCAACTACATCATCAAACTCAATAGTTTTTGATGAACTAAGACTTATAGAAGTAACAAAATGATCCCATGAATCGGGTAACGAGCACAATAAAGTAATAGCTTTATCCTCGGATGGAATTTTTACTTCTATACTTTGTAATTGCACAAGAAGAGTATTAAAGGCATTTAAATGATCAGCAATCGATGTACCTTCCTTCATTCTCAAACCGTACAACTGTCGCTTCAGGAGAATCCTATTGGTTAAGGATTTGGTCATGTACAGTTTCTCCAGTTTCGTCCACAAACCAGCAGCTGTTGTCTCCGACACAATATTAAGCAGGACATCATCAGCTAGACACAGTCGAATAGCACTAATCGCTCTTTCATCCATCTCGGCCCCTCACTATCTGTGATGTTGTAACGCTGTTTGGACTTGCCCAAAAACGTCTTTGCCACGCCATGTTGGACAAGCAAATCATGCATCTTCACCTTCCAGATCTCAAAATTATTCTTTCCATTAAATTTCTCAATTTCAAACCGGGCACTTTGAGTTTTCGCCATTTGTATCAACAAAAAACACAATAATCTCCAGTATCCAGCCAGCAATAAAAAAAATTGCCTATGCCTTTGTTTTTACACAACAAAAAAACTGCCTATGCCTTTTTGCCTTTGCTTTCAAATATCATGGCTTATTACCAAAAAAAAATTGTTTTGCAGCCCTGAAAAAGTTTAACAGTTTAACAATGGTTGAAAAAATTGCATCCTGCATTCCTCAAACCCATACGTCCTTCCTTTCTCATGTTGTGCTTGCAAAACAGCACGAGAACCAGTCAAGAAACTTGTAAGCGACATTACAGTTCATCTACTTATAGAGAAATGTTGAAAGAATTTGTTGGAGATGCAACCCTGAACTTTGAATAAAATCGACAACCGTCTCTATGTGTATCAGTTGTCATTACCATCAATTGAATAGCGTTAAGCACTCACTGTCATATAAGCATTACAATTCTGAAAC
The DNA here is from genome assembly GCA_000404065.3 of Pinus taeda. Lineage (NCBI taxonomy): Eukaryota > Viridiplantae > Streptophyta > Pinopsida > Pinales > Pinaceae > Pinus > Pinus taeda. The sequence continues at coordinate 1,296 of APFE030133971.1, forward strand.
GATAGCACTCAGTTATATATGCAATCCTTGTGATTTTATTGATTCCTTGAATACAATGTCAATTCCAATCCGACCATGACAAAGCGTGCATTTTTAAACGGGTTTTTAAACTAAAAAACCTTAGCTTCACTCAAATAAGAGTTACAATCCCAAATTCTCGTAAGGAATAAAATAGAGGAAATGGATTAAGGAACTTGGATAAATTAAGGAACTTGAATGCACGAGAAACCAATGAACACACCGTTTGGCATACATTCTTCACATAAAGGGCATCTCTTATCTTGCATAAAAATCTACGAATGGGTTTATTTATGAGCATACAGTCAAAACAATGATATGCCATATCCCATGGTTTTTTGCACCAATTCCAATAGCCATTGAATTGCAACAGTAATAAGACACCAGCGCTGTCATACCACCTCTAGCATCAACGAAAAACAAGTTTAAGTTTATTACCGAGAATGTATCTTGCCGATAGAGGATCGCACGCCGAAGGTTGTACGCACCGCAATACGGACACAACAAAGGATCATGTAGCAGCAGTAGGTTTACACCACGCAGGTAGGTTCACTCCCGCACCACTACAGTGCTGCAAAATTTTAAAAAACGCATTCAGCACGCTCCACCACTCAGCGCACCAGCAGCTCCATGCAGCACCAGGCACCAGCGCTCCAACATCGCTCCGATACCAATTGTTGGAAAATCAAATGCACAGCTAAATCAATTAAACACACAGCAGAATATCAAGCACATATGACACAGTTTTTAACGTGGTTCACCCAACCAATCTGGGCTACATCCACCAAACATAGGCATTAGGAATTTATTAATCAAACAGGAGATTACATAATGAAAACCTCATAAAACTCTCACCCTCTCCGCAAACCATCCGAATGGTTGCTTGTTATATAGCATAGAGAATCTAACAGCCTCATTAACTCACTCACATCAAATATAGGAGGCATTAACTCCCTCTCAACAACCTGGAGCTAATCTAGGAACTGAATTTCTATTGTTGTCATCAGCTGAGATTTTTCCTATTTTGCTCCAAACAGAAAATCTCAAAAACTTGGTTTAAAGAACAACATTGCAAATTTCACGTATCTAAAAAATACAAATCAACTATATGAATTCAAATGAAAATGACATTGGTTCATTTTTTTATAGAATGTTTTATGATCTTAAACACAATATAAAACCATCTTACGATCTTTGTTGCAGGTGTTACAGAAATTCGGGTGGCTCCGGGTCTTGGTTGTATGATGTTAAGATAGGATGGACCTGGCAACATATAATAATTCATCAATTACTCAGAAGATTTACAACATTTTTATGTCTTAATAATATAGAGAGATTTCGAGTAATTTGTGAAAAATTCACCACGAAATATTTCTTAATGAACTTTCCCGTGTTGTTCACAAGAATTTCCTCTGCGGAATGGCCCATAAAACAACCCCATAAATTCCTTTAAACGGATAGCGAGGTCATTCATAAACAACAGAGAAAACTAAGCAAATTAATTCTTAGATTTAATGTGCAACTTAGCTTATGGAAAGTAATTTCATGTAGAGTTCATATTTATGGATTAATGAAAATAGATCAAACATACAAAGTAACGGAGCCAATAGTGGGTGTGTAAAGTAATTCTGAATTGCATCTATCTTTGATTACATCTTGAGAATGGACGTTGGAGTCAATCGATTACCTATTTTTCCAATCCCATGTCACAGTTCAGGGGATGTGAACTTCGAATAAGAGTGGGTTGATTTATTGGCTTAATCTGCCTCAGCAACTACAACGTCCAACACCGGCTGTGTCTATCACCATGTTATGGCAGGATGAAGGAGCCGAGGGAGTATAACCATTCTTTGGAAGCTTATCACTTAGCAGACTTATATCGATGGTGGGTGTTCTATCGGCTTCTTTCAAATAGGCTTCAGATATTTTATTGGTATTGGAGGTGTCCTTAATTTTGGAGTCAGCAGTGAATTAGTGGAGAAAATTAGGCCTGGAAAGAGCCGTTGGAAAGAGCGCAAAGATTAGAGAAATGCATATTATAGCGCCATACACCAGAGTGGCTGCCATGTTAGAATGTCAATAAGCTCGTCCACTTCGATGGAGTGGACAATGAAGAGGAAATACAGTGTACCCTCAGAAGGAAAATAAAATGATGAAATACAGTGTACCCTTATGTGTTATGTGTTTTGTTTCAAACTCAAAAGGAGTTGTCAAGTTAATAACAGATATTGTTTGTGGTGATTACCACCACGTCAAAATGAAACAAAAGCCAGGGAAGCCATCCTCATCTCGTTTTCTACGGTTGATACAAAATCAATGATAGAGAGTTGGAGAAGTTAGTGTAATAGATTTTCGTTTAACTAAGTACATCACCATGTGCGTCACCCATCATTATTGTGCCAAATAAGGATGTGACTTGGTGGATGTGTATGTGCCAAATAAGGATGTGACTTGGTGGATGTGTATAGATTACACTACGCTAAACAAAATTACACTCAAGAACTAGTACACCATGTGTGGGATAGATGATCTGCTAGATTAGTTGCAACAAAATGATGCTAAGAGGAGGTCGAGATAACAGGTTGTGCTTGTTCAGTCTGCTTTGAATCTCTTATTCAAGATGGCTCTTTCCCAAATCATGATCCCGAGATGTTTTTCCAAAGAGCCTAATCTTACCATCCCTGCTAGAAATGTTGATAGTGTTGGACCTACCAACAATAAGGGGCTCTCCCTGATATGAAGTCCTAATTAGACCTCACACCATTTGGTGTAGGATCCCCATCTGGAATATGGCCCAATTATAGAAGCAGTGGGTTTTCATGATGTGTCTTGGTTGCAATAATGAAGAGTGGTGTAGTCGTGAATTTGGGAAGCAAGTGTGTGATTCTGCGGAAAGTAAAGTGAAATGTATGAAAGGTTCTAACACACGAGGGGAAATGACTGAGCCCCTAAGAAGCCTGTAATAGTATGCAACTTGAAAGGAACCAAGGATCATAAAGACATCATGAGTGAGCCTGCAAAATAGTTCACACATTAACCAGGAAGGAATAAACGACATCGCACATTCAACAAGATTCATACTAATGCAAACAAAATAGTTCATAAGCGTTAGTGTAAGTGAAATAACATATATTGCAAACATAACAAGAATACTCCTACTATATTCAAAACATATGCATGAAAACATGTCGACTCTGAGCTATTATTAAAGTGAAAGTTCCAAGCATACATATGCCATCATCGAACCACTAGCCCCAATAGTGGAACTTGAAGTCTACACCTTGTCCTCCAAAGAAAGATACTCTCTGTATGCTACGGAGAAGCTAAGGCTCTCAAGAAACTCGCAAGCTTCTGATTCTAAGCTAAAAGCCTAGCCAAAATCTTGGCTCACAAAATCCATTTATATGAGTTATGAAGACATATTTGTAAAAAAAGGGGTGACTATTCGCATCCCCTTATGACTCTTGGACTTCCCTCATGAAACTTAATCTTCCTTACAAAATGAATCTTCAACTTCATTACATCATGACTTTTCACATTCCACCTTTGACACTTGGAATTTCACTTACAAATTAATTACAAAAGAATATTACAATATAGTCATACCCATATGAGACAAAATTAGGTAGAGCCAACTAGACAACGTAATAAGGAAAAAATCAAGCTTGAGTTTGGGGAAACTCCTACTCATTAACTTCAACCTGTGGACTCTTGGTCACATGCTAGTGCAAAGCTTTATACCACACGATGAATTCCCCAAACTATGCAATGGGATAAGGCTTATAGAAAACTCTAGCCTCCGTGGCATCTAGGTACACTGATTTGGAACCAGTCAAGATTTCTTTCTTTAGTAGGAGCATCATAGTATTGATTTGGATAGGGCCACCAATGTACTTCTACATATTCTGCCTGTTTACTTCGAGATATTCCTTGGTGGCGATTTGTCTAAACTGGTCCAAGTATTCTTCAACCTCCTTCTTGACTTCATTCCTACGTTTGGCTTCAGTGAGTGAGCCAACTGATGGGATCTTGTTTGATTTCACCAAGTCCATGTTGTTGTACAATCATGCATATGAAGCCTAAATATTGGAGATGAATGAGGCGGGTTGTTTGTTGCTTTGAATGATCATCTGCACTTGTGCTTTCTCGAACTCTTCCTATTGCCTTGTTTTCTTTACCAATTCGGATGCTGCCCCTTTGAATTTCATTTACCATTCATGCACAACAGTGATGGTTGTATGGACATCCTTAAGAACTTTGGCATTATCCTTAAAATTTTGATGCATTTTGTGTAAGTGGACAACTGGCTTATGAACGGTGACAAGTTCTTCATACAAGCTCTGCATAGTTTCTCCCAATGTCAATAGTTCAGCAAGTATGGTTGCCTTAAGTTCTTCGATATTAACTTGTGGGGTAGCTATGTCTTGAACCTCTACTTAGAATTGTTCAACTTCTTGGCTAATAGCCTGCAAGTTATTTGCCAACTATTTGTTCTCAACCATCAGATACTCTGTGCTTGACTTTGTAGCTTCGACGAAGGCCAAGTTAGCTGCATCAATGGCATTCAAATTTATTCTAGTTTTTGTCACAATCAACCTTTCTCTGATAAATTTAGGAAGTGAGAGGTCGTCTGGAAAAAAAGTCTTTGTTGCTTTTACAATTTTTTTCTAAAGCTTGTCATAAGTAGATTGTATGTGTCCATGACCAAACCATAATCAAGAGCAATAATTTCCTCTTCCTTGGTTGGATATTGCTCTGCTGCTAGAGGATGGGGAGACTAAATGCTCACCTATTGTGTACTTAACATTAGATCAACATCTTCGTTCTGTGGCTCTAGTTCCACCTCCATGTCTTGGATATTGATCGAATCCTCAATCTCTTGAGCAAGCTCCTTATCCGATGAACACTCTGAGGAAAGTGCCATCTAGTGAGGCAAACCAATCTACTATCTCTAACATTGCTTCCAATTCCCCACCTGATATGCAAGATGGTTCTTCCTCAAATATCAACTTATATAACATAATGAGGAAGTGTTCAATCATATTTTCCATTACTCCTCTATGGTTTTACTCTAAAAGCAGCTTGCAATAAATATGCATGGCAAGGTCTTGTGGTTTCCAAGCCCAATTCATGTGAGGGAATGCATTGTGAGCATAGATTGCATCCAGTAGATAGGTAGACATGTAAAATCTAGCTTACTTTCCCTTGGGAGGACTCAGGGAATTAGCTACATGGATCCTCATCTGTTTAACCAACAAGTTTAGCCAATTGAATGGTATTCCTTCATTCACAACCTAGTTTAGTAAGAATTCCCACCCTTTTGGGAAAGTCTCAATGCTCCACTGACCATAGATTCTGCATCATAGACTATGAAGCGATGATAGGCCCTACTGAGAGATTTTGTCTTGTATGTGTTGGTCATTGTCTGATGGAACTTTGTTGGCTCTTTCATCCAGTTTTTGAAATTGTCCTTTATGCTCAAGTAGCTGGAGGCAACATAGAAGTAAGAATCCATGAGCGATTGTGGATCTAACAAATGGCACATGAAATGATAATCCGTTGCTAGAAAATAAGAAAGCCTTTACATGTTGTCATTGTTGAGAATGATATTCTTCAGATCTGTATGAGAAACCATCTAGCTGGAAAGCTAGTTACCTATGAACACTTATGCAACCTTGACCTTTAGACAATGATATACACCTACTGGTCTTCAAGGTCTTATTTGAAGCTTCTTGTTAAGTATACTTCATTCACTTTCTGCCATGTGATATCTGATTCTTTCTCTATTCACAATTGAGTATCTGAGTAAATTGACAAGTTCATTGGCGTACACTCAATTGCCTCCCGGATGCTTCTTTCTATGTTGTCCTTTGAATCAGATCTCTTTGGTGCCATGATTTCAGGGACTAATGAAGAGAAGTACTCAACAATTGCAATACCTATAGGAGGAAAGTGCACTCATGGAAAAGATAAATTAGCTTCATCAAATTGAATCATAAAGGAAGATCAGAACAACAACCACTAGAATGACCAGGAAAATTGTGTGATTCTCAAGGTGAAGGAGGATATTGGCTTCCTAAATTACGCATTGTGTAGTATCAACAACCAGGAGAGAAACTTGAGGCTAGATACTATGCAATGTGTAGTCTCAACCTAGGCAGATTGAGATGAAGAATGCACATTGCATAGTCTCAGTAGCTAAGGGAGATGCTTGAACCCTGGAAATGCATAGTGAATAGTTGGGAAAACCAGGTACTACATATTTCATCACCTCAAAGGCCAAGCTTGAAGCTTGAGCCTTGGACTTGCGCAATGCCTACCTAGACAAGGTAACTGCAGGCCAAGGGAAAGGTAGACCAGTTTGGAAATAGTGTGGGACACTAGAAGACATAAGTGATGGTGAAATTTAGAATGAAGATATGACTAAGAATAGATGGATTAGTGCAAATCAAGTGCATAATATCAACATAGAAAAGGAAAAATAAAAATATGGGAATATTTGCTGAAACAACGACCATTAATGCAAAAAAACAAGAAAACTGATGTGACACTTGTAAAAGGTGAACGACAGAACTAACCAACAATTTTACAAGCTAATATAAGTTAAAACACCAGTGATCATGAAAATAAAGAAGAAAAATAGTACTCATGGAAGCGAAACAACAAAGAGTGACAGAAAAAGAGATAAAAGATGACAAAAGCAAACTCATCCAGAAAAGCGTCGCAAAATCCATCGAAGGCTCCTTGATCTCCTTGGGAAGGCTAGAGATCTAAGATTGAATATCAAAATGAGTTTTAGGGACATCCATTATATATATTTATACTGCTTAGGGTTTATGACGCGCATGCCTAAAATCAAGGAAAAGCGACACTTGGTGAAATTCCAAAAATAATAAGTTGTGTCATCCTTCAGGAAACTAATTATCCACACCCTGTTTTCTAGGGATGCCTTTTTATTTTTTCTTTTTGTTTATTTTTTTCAGGAAAACTAGTCGTTGACACTCCCAAGGAAGATTGTGCAGTTCCCAACCAGTGGGAAACTTCTTGACTCAATGCATTGCACAATTTTTGAGCTAAAGATATGCTTTTCATAGTGTCTAGGGTCATGGATGGGTTTCCATCTAGAATTGCATAGTTTTTGAGCTCAATGTAGAACTGCCTATCTGGATTGCAAAATTCTAGTCATCAAGGCTGACCTGTCTTCCAAGATTGCATAGTTTCTGGAGGCAAGCCTAACAATGTTGAAAGGTCAAGTTAGAAGCTTGCTTGTGAGTGAAAAAGTTGAAATTGGGATCAATACATGATAAGTAAAGCATGAAAAGAAAATTCTTGATCACATCATGAATAGTTGACGACAATAAAATATAAGTTCCCATGGACAGAAGGGAGGTTCTAAAATCAAAGCATGGGAAAAATTTTGGAGGGTATTTGTAGAATCTACAACACTTGGCAACACACTAGTAGAAATCAAACTCTCTATATGGATCTTATCTCATGTAAAATAGGTCTAGCACTTCAAGAAGTATTGTTTGGTTCATTGATAATCATAGCTTCTTTACTTAGCTTACGTAAAATATATAGTCCCTACCATTCTCTTCATCTGTGAAACACTTCAAAGGAAAGTCGAACTCAATTGTTTTGATTGGAGTCAGGGAGTGTATAGATACACAAGTGAAGCAAGATTGCAAGAGTCTTGGTTATGATCTCTGGTGTTGCTCTGCTACTAGCAAGCATGGATAGTACCCCGATGGAGTCAATTCAGGGACACAAAAATTGCTCCATTGCCAGCGAGCCTGAACAATACCTTGGTGGAGTTTCTTTCTTCACCTCTCTCTGCAAAAAGCGTTTCTATTATTTTTCCTTTTATTATATGTTTTTCTATTTTTTTCATTTTTCATTTTTTTTTGTTCAAAGAATTATGCATAGGAACTTATTGATTTTATGAGGAGAAAGAGGGATCGCATCTTATTGATAGCATTAGAGTTTTTCCCTTCAGAAAAGAATATTTAAACACCTCCAAAATATGGTTCATTTGTTAAAGTTTCCTCCCCTCCCTACTCTACTCGACTTAGATGACAAGACATAACCAAACAATTGTAAAACTTATTAGAGTAGATGGTGCTAGTTATAGATTAAGAATTGTGATTCCACTATGGTTTTCTCTGAAAAGAACGTATTTTCCATCAGGGTATCATCGAATAAATGTGAAAGATACATGCAAAGAGAGGGAATAAGAAAATAAACAAGCATTGACAGTAGCACAATTTACTCCTGAACTTTACCATGCTTGCTTCGAAAACCAAACATAATCTCATGTGGAAGCTATCCTACAATAGAAAGGAAAGAAAAGAGAAGGGAGGAAAGTAAATCAAAAGAAAGAAAAAGAAAAACTACTCCTACTACTAAACTAACTGAGAATAAGCCAGGCTTACATAAAATGAAACTTCCAATGTAACCACCGACACATAGGATGACCTATATAGGCGAGGGAATGAAACACTCTGCAGATGCATGATGGTGCTTGTGCACATTGCAACAACAAGATATGCAAGAGAAATATTTTGATATTCTAAACTTGGAAAACATAAAGAAAGAGAAAACCTTACATTTCACAATATATCTTGCCAAGTATATTTCCTCCAATGATTAAGAGATGGCATCATGCAAAACAGATGGAGGATGTGATAATTGAGATACAGACGAATTTTCAATTTGCGCGATCGAATGATGAGGATCCTTGGAAGATACATTTCTACTGTGATAAAAAATTGAATTAGCCTCAAGACTACGAAACCTGACCTAACCACCAGCTCAGGCTGAAGCACCTCGAGAGCTTACAGAAGTTCCATGGCATCAGAAGGTAGATCATAAAAAATTAATAGCTTGGAAAGATCGACAATGGGAAAATTAGAGTTGTGATAAAATCAATCAATGAATAGATCAAAAAAGCCATGATAAGAAATTTAAACATTGAAAACAGTGGCATCCTCTTGATCTCATGAATCGTAGATAGGGGAATATTGAAAACAAGAAATTCCCCCTCTATTTCTTGAGAATGATTAGATGATTGATTGGAAAGATCTGAAAAATAAAATTATTCCTCTCTACAGTGAGATGTAAGGCTAACATCCCCCAAATTATGAGTGTGATTAGAATTAATATTGTCAAAAGTTGATTCTTCAAAAGACTCAACATGTGTGAAAAAATTGTTGAAGCTGTCAGGATAATGAATGAGAGGTGAACAAGGAGTAATGTTAACTTGCAACACAGATTTTTGTTTAGAAATAAAATCGACACATACTCTTCGTAAATGATATCTCAAGTTAGATGGTCAAAGCTAATCCCATCTTGAGTTTGATCCTGACAGACATCAGGAGAAACGATTGAAATAGGTGAATACAACAACTCACAATCGGGAGGACCAAAAGAACCAACGGATGGAGGGCGAGGAGAAAGAACATCATCAGAAAAATCAGACTCAGAGTCCAAACTTGCATTTAAATTCTGAATATGTGGGCTTGCATAAGATGGAGGAACATCAATAGATGGGCTCTCAAGTTCTTTAGCCTCAGCCTGTGTAAATGGAGTTGTTGATGAGGAGAAGACAAAGAGTTACTTGGAACAACAATGTCCTTCATCATAGATTTGGAAGCTCCATAACCAATCAATGTTGGGAGACTTTGCAAAGATTGATAATCTTTTGGATTCAGTGAAATAAGAAAAATAAATTCAAACTTATCTTTCAATAAAATCCAATCAATACCATCTTTAGAAATAACAAAATATCAATGAATAAAACGATTGTGAAAATCATTGAGAGATTCATCAGGTGCTTTTCTTAAATGCATGATTTTGTTGAAAATAGATTTGTAATCATACCTATCAAAGGCAAGGTAGAGATCTTTGACAACATGTTCTAAAGAGTGTATGGAAGCAGTTGGAACTGTGTACCACCATTCCTTCATGCACACTTCAAATGTGAGAATGAACAACCTACAAGTAACATTCTCACAGTGAATATTGTGCTTAGTGCAAAATTCAAGATAGAGAGTGGTGTGCTCGAGAATGGTTGTTCCACCCATGCTATCAAACTTCAAATTCAACAAGTCATCAATTATTCTTACAGGAACTTTCAGATTTTCACTTCTAGAAAAACATGTTGGGGTTAATATATCCAAAGAAGCCGTTAAAGATACGAAAAGTTCAAACAGATTTCATGGGCTCATCTTGTCATGTGGCCCTGCTTTTACCACCAGAAATTTTGACTATGTTGGACCCGCCAACATTCAGGGGTTCTCTTCAATATGAAGTGACAATTAGACCTCACACCATTTGGTGTAGGAGGCCCATCCAGAACATGACTTGTTGCCGAACAACTGGGTTTTAATGATGTTCCTTGGCTGCAATAAAACATAGAGTGGTGTATTTGTGACTTTGGGAAGCAAGTGTATGACTTTGCAAAAGGTCAAGTGTAATGTATGAAAGGTTATAACACACGAGGGTAAAATTAGTGAGCCCCTTAGAATCTTGTAATAGTACATAACTTGAAAGGAACACATGAGCATAAAGACACCATGAGTTAGCCTGCAAAATAGTTCACACGTTAACCATGACATAAATAAACAACAACACACATTCTATAAGATTCATACTAATTCAAACGAAATAGTTCATAAGAATTAGTGTAAGTGTAATAACATATATTGTAAACATAACGAGAATATTCCTATTATATTCATAACATATGTATGAAAACATGTCGGCCATGATCTTTTATTAAAGTGACAATTCAAATCATACATATACTATTGACGAACCACTAGCACCAATAGTGGAACATGAAGTCTACACCTTCTCCTCTGAAGAAGGATACTCCCTGTATGCTACAGAGAATCCAAGGCTTTCAACAAACTCCCAAGCTCCTGATTCTAAGCTAAAAGCCTAGCAAAATTATTAGCTCCCAAAAGCCCTATACATGAGTTATGAGAAAATACTTATAACAAAAGGGATGACTATTCACTTCCCCTTTTGACTTTTGGAATCCCCTAATGACTCTTCATCTTCTTTAGAAAATGAATCTTCAACTTTTTTACATTATGACTCTTCACATTCCACATTTGACACTTTGAATTTCACTTACAAATTAATTGCAAAAGAATATTACAATTTACTCGTACCCATATGAGAAAAAAAATGGGTAGAGCCAACTAGATAGCCTAATAAGACAAAATTCAATCTTGACTTTGGGGAAACTCCATCTCATGAACAACTTCGACTTATAAATTCTTGGTCACATGTTGCTTCCAAGCTTTTTATTGCATGATGATTTCTCCAAACTTTGTGATGGGATGAGGCTGGTAGAATACTCTAGCCTCCATGGAATTCAAGTACACTGATTTGAAACCAACCTGGATTTCCTTCTTTAGAAAGAGCATTATAGTATTGATTTGGACAGGGCCAACAATGCACTTCTACATATTTTTCCTGTTTACTTTGAGATCTCCCTTAGTGGTGATTTTTCTAAACTGGTCCAAGTATTCTTCATCCTCTTTCCTAACCTGATTCTCGTGTTTGGTTTTAGTGAGTGAGCTAACTGATAGGATCTTGTGCGATTTCGACAAGAAATCCATGTTGTTTCACAATCGTGCATATGAGGCCTTAATATTGACAAAGAATGAGGAAATTTGTTTGTTTCTCCCAATGATCATCCACACTTGCATTTTCTCCAACTTTGTCTATTGCCTTGTTTTCTTCACCAATTAGGATGGTGCCCCTTTGTATTGCATTAACCATTCATGGATGACAACAATGGATGTATGGACAAACTTAAGAGCTTTGGAATTATCATCACACTTATACTGCATGTTGTGCAAGTGGACAACTGCATTATACATAGTGATAAGCTCTTCATACAAGCTCCACATAGTTTCTCCCAATGTCAATGCTTCACCAAATATGGCTACCTTAAGTTTTTCAAGATAAACTTGTGCGAAGCTGTGTTCTAAACCTTTGCTCATAGTTCTTCAACCTATTGCTTGGCATTCTACAAGTTATTTTCCAATTATTTATTCTCAGCCATAAGATACTTCGTGTTTGACTTTGTAGCTATGGCAAAGGCCAAGTTGGTTGTGGCAATGGAATTTAAATTTATTCTAGTGCCTGTCACAATCACCCTTCCTTTGATGAATGAAGAAGATGTGAGGTCATCAAGAAAATGTTTCTTCCTCTCTTGTATAATATTTTTACGAATCTCATCATAATTTAGATAGTACGTGTCCATGACTAGAACACCATCAAGAGGAGTAATTTCCTCTCCCTAGCTTGAAGCTTTCTCTACTGCTGGAGAATGATGAAATTGAATGGTGACCTATTATGTACTTGGAATCGGATCAAAATCTTGTTTCTATGGCTTTGGTTCTACCTCGATGTCTTGGATCTCAATTAACTCCTCAATCTCTTGAGTGAGCTCCTTTTCTTACATCTATTTTCTCTCCTCCTCTATTTGTTAGTTCTGCTCTTATTCTGTGGATTTTCTTCGTGCTAATTATTCTTATTATACTCTTCACCTTTATTCTTCTTCTTGCTTCTGGCTTTCTTCCTCCAATATCCTCTACTCTTTTTCCTCCCTCTACTTCTTTTATACTTCATGCATCCTTTTTTTTGTCCTCTTCCTTGATGCTTTGGCCTCTTCCAAAATGATTGGATCTTCTTTCATCTTATGGCTTCGCTCTCCTCCTGGGATGTATGCAACCATTCTCTTACCCTTTTCGCGCATTAGGTTATGGCTCTCTCCTGGTATTGCCTCTGGAGTGACTTCTTTCTATGGAGTAACCTGTGATTTTCGAACTAAGCTAACTAGTTCGCAGGACTTGGAAACATTATAATAATTCTTCACGCTTCCTCCTCAGGTTTGTCAAAGGTCCTCCTTATCCATTAATAATGAATCCTCACATAGTGGTATTTGTAAACATTCCTTGGATCACAAGGATTGATGTCCAAATATATGAATGTGAATTTCTCTATTACCTCGCCTTCGATGTCTGCAACTTTTAGATTATCGATTTCATACAATCTCGTCTTCATAGGAAGAGTTGACCAAGGTGATTTATTCTTCCTCTGCAAACTTACTGACAACCCTATGAAAGTACGGAAAGTTACTATTTGTGTGTGGTTTGACTCCTAGATTTGATAGG
>APFE030133974.1:0-20337 GCA_000404065.3 Pinus taeda
AAACCTAAATAAAATTTAAAGAGACTATTAAATTTTCTTAAACCTTTTACTAAAATTCAAACTCAAATATAAAATTTACAAACAAAAAATTTACATGCAATTATCAATCTAATATCATTAAATACCTACAACCTAATATCATCAAATACCCACACGAAATTGTTATAATGCAATCAACTCTTTTTTACTAAAATTCAAACTCAAATATAACATCTACGAACAAAAAAATTACACGAAGCTATCAACCTAATATCATCAAATACGCAGAAAAAATTATTATAATGCGACCATGAAAATTCACTTGCAATTGCTCAAAATCCATTCTCCTATTTAATGGCCAATGGCAAGTAAACTGTCCAGGCGGGAAGCCGAAAATTCCAATGCCTTCGGCCTCATTTATTGTTTCCACCGAAATTCCTTCGGCAGTTTTATTTAATTGTTTAATATCAGCGCGTTGTGGAGCTTTTGAATTTTCTGACCGACGAGGTAATGATTGACGACTGGGAGGTTGAGTTACGGGTAACGTGTGAAATGCGATTGAGGTATTCAGAAAAAGCTTTCCGTTGTGGTCCTGACTCTATTCGTTAGGCCGTTAGGAAAAAGCTAAAGTAATGATGTTGTGGTCCTCTGCCGTTGTGGTCCTGACTCTATTCGTTAGGAAAAAGCTAAACGCTAGGGTAATGATGTTGTGGTCCTCCGCTGCGCTAATGATGTTGTCATCCTATCCTCCCACTTATAGGAGAGGGTTGAGGAGAGAGGATAGTAAACGTTTAGTTACGCTTCATACGTTGGGAGAGGGTTGAGGAGAGAGGAGAGTAAACGTGTAGTTACGCTTCATACGTTGGGAGAGGGTTGAGGAGAGAGGAGAGTAAACGTTTAGTTCTGTAAAAATCCACAAAGATATATGTAAATATTTATTTACACCTCCTTAAAAGTCCAGCATACATATTGTACTTTTTGGTTAGCATACATATTGTACCTGACCTTGTTGGTTAGCATACATATTGTACCTCATCTTGTTGGTTATTGTTGCAACATGAATTGATTTTAATCATGAATTGATTTTAATTATGTGTGTCTTATCCTCATCACTATTAGTTATTATTGGCGACATGAATTAATTTTAAGATCTGATTAGTTACTATTTTATAAAGTTGTCGTATAAAATGTGTATAAAGTGTTCTATAAGTTATTGCCACTTTTATATATATAATTTTTAAATATATATTATATATATTATATATCTTCTTATTTTAACTTTATAAATATGTAATTATAATTGCAATAATTTTTTTTTCAAGTTTTATTTAAATTTTAGGAAATAATTTTCTATTGTCGTAAATGTTTTTTTAATTATAATTTAGTAATAAATATTATAATTTAGTAATAAATAACTAATTTTAATTTAATTATAAATGTATTTCAATGGTTTTTTTGAAGCTTATATTTTTTTCTAAAATGAAGTTATATCTTCTTTAACCTTTCAAATATTAATATTTTAAAGTAAAGTTTATATATATATATAACATTAGCATTTTTAAGATTTTATTTTAATCAATATTAAACTTTTAATATAAAAACATTTCGAACATAACAATAAATTTAATAATTTAATAATTTCTTTAAATAAACTGATGTTAATAATGAATGAACAATGCCACTTTAAAAAAAAATTAACTAATTTATTAGTTAATTAATTTTTTATGGTACATAATCTCTGGAGTTTATAACTTGTTATAATATGCCAAAAATATATGGCTATGGATTTTCTTTGTAAGCATCATCACCATTTTTTGTAAGTTTGAAAACCACATGTTATCATGATTCCTTTTAATCAATATATACTTCTCAACATTACAAATAATCACAACATCACAAGTGGCTATGACCATGATTTTTTTTAAACCACAATCATTCAATGAACATTTAAAAATATATCAAAAGTGGCTCGTGATGTTGATAAAATACAAACAAAATAAACATAGAATTTAAAAATTAATTTACAAATAGATGTTTTATGATCATATAATTTTAATTTTTTTTAGTTTATGCTATTTATTTTTTTTTTGTTGTGCTCTTGTTCGCCTTTGGTTGTCTGTTATGATTTTATGTGTATAATCTTTTCACACATATGTATTATCAGATACAATAATTATTTTTCCAATGTGTAGAATTTGTATACTAGAGTGTCGACATTTAATTTGTAGTTTAATTTAATAAAATGTTGTTTTTCTGCAAATGACAACAACATCATGAATGAATTTTAATTTTAGTGAGCACCACTATTCAATAAACATTGTTTTTTAATTAATCATTTCTTATAATTAGATAGAATTTTTAGGATAATGGAATTTTAAATGTTTGTGTTTTTATTTTACGTAATGTATATGTTTGTTTGTTTATGATCTTGTTTGTGTATAAACTTAGAACACAAGAAAGGATTTCATTAGAATATGTCATATGGATGGTCATTGCCCAAGTTGACTATTGACTTGATACAAGTCACATTTATCATGATTTTACACATAAAATATAATATCCAAGAATTACACTTCCAATTAATTGAATGTGTATTAAACTATATATCTCAAAATTAGCATTTGGTTTAACAAAATTCCATTTATTTTTGCAAATGACCATGGTTTTTTTTGTAAGTATCATTACTCAATGCATCTCTGAGAATCAAACTATTTTATAAGTATTTTTAATCAATATATATTTATAATTAGTTACAATGGATGTTTCATGATGATAGGGTTTTAAATGTTTGTGTTTTTATTTTATGTAATGTATTTACTTGTTTGTCTTTGCTCTTGTTTGTGTTTCTATGTCTATGAATTCTAGAGCACACAAAAAACTTTCATTATCATATACCATATGGAAGGTCACTAAACAAATTTCTGAAAAACTTGATACAAATAACTTCTATGATGATTTTAAGCATCCATAGTATCTAATGCAGGAGATACACTTAAAATTATTTGAATGCTTGCATTAAATTATGCATGTTCAATTTAATAAAATTTCACTTATTTTGGTAATTGACCATGGCATCATGAATGACAAAGTTTTTTTTTCCTTTATAACCACCACTATACTATTCAATGCGTATTTGAAAATTAGATTCTCTTATAATTGTTTTTAATTAATATATTCTTTCTTCCTTAGGAAAAATCATAATTTTATTAATGAAAGAAAATTACATGTAGATTCTGATAATGCGTTCAATCCCGCCAATCGAAACTGATGATCACAGAGACCAAAAATACAACTCCAAAATGGTCGTAAACATGTTACCCTTTTCTCCATTTCTTCTTTTTAACCTTTCACCATTGTCCTTGGGAAGGTGTGGTAGCTACAAGCGCTAGCTGGGTCCCTTCATTAATTCTTGGATTTTCCTTATCTGGATCCACACTTCAATATACATGATGACGTTTTGAGTCCCCTATCCGCATTGCTACAGGGATCATCTCCTACATCAACTTTATGTTCTTTCCTAGGAAAACCATCCATTGTGCGATCTTCTCCTAGTTGGAGTGCATTCATGCCCAAGGAAACTCCAACAAATGGCTCTCATAGGCTGCAAACTAACAGTTCCAATATTGATCACAAACTATGACCCAACACACCTCAAAATGTTGTTGCTCAAACTTTTTCAATGCTGGAATTCTTTGACTGGTTAGGGAACTAACCGGAGTCCCTAAAAACCCTTCAAAGTAGGCCCAAATATCCCCTTATGTTGAGGCTCCTCCAAGGATATGCTGCCCCATAACGCTGCTCCTTCAGGGTAGTTTTGAGCCCACATTCAGGGGCCTGTCTCCATAAAGGTATTGCGACCCTTACAACACCCAAACTAGGGCCATGATAGCCTCTTGGTAGGAATTTCTACCCTCCAAAATGCCTCAAAACAACCTCCCTGCTCCTTCTTTGGCTATCACCTCCAAGGACAAGGCTACGACCCTCTAAACATCCCTTAACCACCCCGTGTTTACCCTTCAAATCACTCACTGACCCTGCCTTGGCTACGGTCTATAAGAGCAAGTCCTTGGCCCTTCCACCAGCAAACACGAACTACAACTTGGTTGTTGGTCACCCTGCAAAAATCCTAAAAAGATAAAAGTTCAAACTCCTTGGTTATGTGCCCTTAAATCTATGGCCTAGAACATAGGTAATCTCTCTCCAATGAGCTCTCCAATTGAGGTATGTGTTGAAAAAAAGGACTTTCAAATGACTCCACAATACCTTCTATTTATACACTAAAACAAGGGTTCCTCCAATGTCATTATAGCGTTTCACAAGCTGTCAGAAGCCTAAATAACATTAAGCGAGCCTTGACACTTCTTGCGAAAACCCACACTTTCACTTAAAAATATTGTAGCTCCTTAATGACAAGTTAGAATTTGATTATTCTAATTGCATCAGAATCGTCTCGTTGAGAGCTATCATCCTCATCCATCACATGTCGAAAAATCATCATGGTTTTGGCCCAAACTATTGAAGAATCTCGGGAAAATGTAGTTAGTATGATTTTTCTTACAATGATAACTATTTCTATGGTATTTCAACTTTTTTCTTATTAGCACAATCTTATATTGATATCATTAGTGTGTGTATTTCTTATTTCATCGAAAAGTTACTGAAATACAAGTGACAAGAACATAAGGTGTTCGCTTTCTGCCAAGGCCAAAACCTATCCCTCTTGGAGAG
Source organism: Pinus taeda (assembly GCA_000404065.3). NCBI lineage: Eukaryota > Viridiplantae > Streptophyta > Pinopsida > Pinales > Pinaceae > Pinus > Pinus taeda. The sequence continues at coordinate 4,708 of APFE030133974.1, forward strand.
GAAAACCCACACACAATTATTTTTATAGAGATTCCAATTGACTAATATTAAGACCTTGACGCTTGACCTACTAAGCCACTCGAAGACCAAAACATCAATACTTTTCTTAATTTAGAGATCATAATCATTATTATTGTTGCTTCACTGAGATCATCATCATAGTACCAAAAATATTCTTGTAGTTGCACCATTGCTTGTACTTCCACCTATATCATTGTTTCATCACCATATCAATGAGGTCTTTTATATGTGAGCTTCGCTGAGATAGTGAACATGATCGAGACTTGCTACTTTACGAAAACCTTGAATGAGTCTAGAATGTGGAATGTATTACTAATATCACTGGTAATTCTGCCGAGATTTTAATGACATCTAGAGAGTAGGTTGAGATAAAGAGTGTCACTTTAGGACCTTCCATTCACAAGTATGGCGAGACTGTTACTATCTGATGTTGATGAATGTGAGACTGTAAGGAGGTTGAAAATATAGCGGGTTGATTTCCAAAATACATACTGTAACAACACTTCAAAACATCAATGGTATCTGAGATTTCTCGCTGTAATCATCCTGGAGATTTCTGAGACATATGAGATTTGTCTTCATGGCCTTCACCTAGACTTATGGTTTTTAGTCCTAGTCTAGTCCATGACACATGAAATAGAAAAACACAATTTTCACCCCTTTTTAATAAGGGGTGATGTAATCTAAGCTCCCTCTTAGCGAAGGCGGCGGCGATGGCAGTGAAGGTGAAGTAGGAGGTAGAGGAGGTAGTGAAGGAGGTGCTAGCAGTGGAGGATGTGGAGGAAGAGAATGAGGAGGAAGAGGTGTAGATAGAGGCAGTGGTGGCAGTAGAGGTGACGGTGGACGATGTGGAGGAGGAGGAGGAGGAGGATGATAAGGTAGTTGAGGAGGTGGAGGTAGTGGTGGAGGTGGAGTAGAAGAAGGAGGTGGAGGGTGTGGTGAAGCCGAAGGAGGAGGAGGAAGAGGAGGAGGTCATGCTGTTGGTGGAGGTTGAGTTTTTGGATGAGCAGGCATAGGTGGTGGTGGATGAGGAGGTGGAGGTGGAGGAGGAGGAGCAGCAGGATGTGGAGGTTGAGGTGGTGAAGTAGGTGGAGCCAAAGGAGGATGAGAAAGATGAGGAGGAGGAGGTGATGGAGGAGGAGGAGGTGATGGAGGAGGAGGTGGATGTGCAAATGGAGGAGGAGGAGGTGAAGATAGAGATGGAGGTGGTTGTAGTGGAGGTGGAGGAGGAGAAGGAGCATGACAAGGACAGGGTGGAGGAGGTGGAGGTGGAGTTGGAGGTGGTGGTGGATGAGGAGGAGGAGGAGCAGATGAAGGTGGAAGTGGAGGAGGAGGACAAGGACGAGGACGAGGATGAGGTGGAGGTTTAGTTGGTGGAGGAAGTAGAGGCAAAGGAGGTGGAGGAGGAGGTGGAGGCTGAGGACGAGTTAGAGGTAGAGGTGGATTTTTAGGTGGGGGAAGACGAGTTGGTGGAGGAGGAGGAGGAGGCAGAGGTGGAGAAGGAGAAGGAGGAGGAGAAGGAGAAGATGTTGGAGGAAGTGGAGGTGGAGGAATGGAGGAGGAGGAGGAGGGGGTGGTGGATGTGGATGATGAGGAGGAGGAGGGGGTGGTGGATGTGGATGATGAGGAGGAGGAGGTGGATGTGGATGATGAGGAGGAGGAGGTGGATGTGGGTGATTAGATGATGGAAGTGGAGGTGGAGGTGGATATATGGAAGTTAATTTAAGATTGATGTCTTAAATTAAAATATTAAATTGTTACTCTCTTCTTCATTGTTAGAAACGAAAGCTACAGTTTCATTAATCAAAAACATATCTCTTCACATACATAATATCCTACTATCAAATGATAATTAATCCATTTAGAAATATTTCCCCTATTCACAAATATAGTCATTCAAGTACATGAAATTTCTTTTACGTTTAGATCTGATATCTTGACTAAGAATTTGAAGCATTTATCAAGATCAAAATTTTGTGTTTGTTTTGTTTAAACCTTTTGTTAGTCTCTTAAACACTTATAGTTCTATTTTAATTGCTCAATGAACCATATTTTTTGGAATGATTGGTTTCATCTAATTATCGTTGATTTAAAAAGCATTGCTTAAATTTAACATTGTTTCTTGAATAAGAAGCCTTATGTTCTTCTTCTTTTAGGTTTACTAGAGAAACATAGGATATTAGGAATCATATATGGCTTTGTTTATTGTTTTGGTATTTCACATATTTTGCATAATTATTATTTTGCGTATTCATATAGAGTTGACATGAATATCTAATGTGTACTCATAGAATATAAATAGAACAAATATTATAGTATTGTAAACTTTTGATGGAATCAGTTCATTACATATAGTAAGAAGAAAATACATGGTATAAATTGTCCTTGTGAATAAAAAGAAAGGTTTACATTGTTAGGGCGATAAGACAACCAAAACTATTTTATCATAATTAAATAATTTCATTAACGAAGAGAGGGAAAATCAGTTGAATTGAAATCGATATACATGCATTTTCTTTAGTGTCGTTCATTTTGGGAAAAGCACTAGATATATAAGGGTTTTGTTTAAACTCAAACAACATCAAATTTCCTTGCAGCCAACATCAAGTGAAAATGGAAACCAACATCGAAACCCTATAAAGAGTAAGCGTTTAATAAGTACTTGAAGCCTAAAGAATAGGAGGAAAAGCTTGCATGAATTTTGACCCCAAAATAATTTCACAAGATAACCCAAGTTGGTCATAGACTAATCTACGCACACAAGAAAGGAATTCCTTTGTTTGATTTGGAATCACTTTAAATTAATTAGGAAAAGAACATTATAAAGGGTTTTGAGATATGTAGAGACTAGCCTTAGTAATATGGATGACATCCTTCAATCCGATGCTTTGTTGTAAACGGAATAACATTAGTATTGTACATATATGCATGTATAAAGAAAAATTATATTGAGATGAGAATCAAATTACTGTTTAATCATAGAGTGAAAATTCTGGAAAGGTTGTACATTATTGGAAGGAAATCTATGTATGAAGGGTAGTTCATTTTGAAATCATTCAGAAAAGCATAAATTACCACGAAATCCTTTGAGGCAACCATAACCAACTTATGATATATCACAAACAAAAAGTTAGAAGTAAAAAATTACAATAATATACCCAATATGCAAGAATGGATATACTATAACAAACATAAGTGAATGTAGAGGAACCAAAGGTCTTGTGGTGGCTTACCGAAGGATTTCATCCATACCACATATAACAAGGACTCTCTTTCTAAGAGCGTGAGATGGACATAAGTTTTTCACACACATCGCACATAGAATCACATAATCCGAAAACATCAATGTTTTGTTTTTGAAAAACCTCACTGAGAGAAGTATATTTAATATAGTAATGTTCATTCTTTCAACTACTTAGTTTTGTTGAGAATTGTATGGAACTATGCTATTATGTTGAATCCCATGCTTGCAGATATATTTTTTATATTCATTAGATTACATTATATTCCATTAATGGTATGAAGAGAGCCAATATGTGATTATGCTTGATATCCAATCCATACATGAAAATCTTTAAATGTTTTGAAAGATTGAGATTTAATTTTTAGTAAGTACACCCAACACATTCCAGTGTAATCATCAACATAAGATTTCGTACATTTATTTTCATTATCATAATGAAAACGCATAGGACCACACAAACCAAAATATATATGTCTAAATTTTCTACATGAATGAAGGGGCCTTGCTAGCGATTGTGAACAAGGAGCAAGTGGTGAATGATTACGCATAGATATAGACCCATATAAATAAGAAAGTGGAAAATCCCACATATATTTAGTACGGTACTCAATTGACATATTTAATGCTTAAAGTGTTTATGTATAACAAAAGAAACGTGTTGAGTTCTCATGCTTTGGGAGTTAAATCACCCTTGACGAGGAAGGGCCATGACTAAGTAAAGCAAAAAATGAGATAATATTGACAGATAGTCTATGAGCTCTTGGTAGAATAAACAATGTTCCAATGTAAATAAGCCTGATAATTTTCGACGTAGTAGAGAAATTTATTGGGGGTAATATTCGAGGCTTTTTCAAAATAAAAAATAAAAAATAGTTGTCAATTTTGAAATTTTTTTAAATTTATTTGCTCAAATTTTATACTTTAAAGTTATTTAAACTAAAAAATCATTAGAACTCTCAATATTTTTATGAAAATATCATTAGACATTTAACATTATGGATATTAGGGAGTACTAATGTTAGACAAGGTTTATACGCTTTAAAATAAATTTCCATCCTTGAAAGTTTTACTACTAGATAGAACCCTTCGAGAAGAAAAAAAAAACATGGCACAATTGTGCAAAATATATAAAAGAATTAAGTGAATAAAAGAGATGATAACATGAGACATTGTTGAATGAAACTAACATATGGGGAATAACTAACAAGGAATAAAGTTGTGGGTCATTTAATGTTTGCATGTTGTGAGGCTTTTTGACATAGTACTCATGAAAACCCTCAATGCTAAGCGCGTAAATTTCATGATACTTTTTTTATTTTAAATGATAAAAGAAAGTTTAGGATGCATAAATTTAATTATATTATAATTTAGTCAAAGAAACGTTGTACTCTTATTTTATTTTGTTAAAGATTTTTATGCACATCCAAGTTTATTTCACCTTCATGGTTTCTTTTCATAAAAAGGAGAACTAAGGAATTTGTCATTGTACATATATAATAAAAATATGATCACTTTTAGTAGAAAAGCTGGAATAGGAGGTGATGTAGGTGTTACATATCCCAAATAAGGTGTAATGTTGAACAATTATCTCCTTGTTAATGAAAAGTACTACCTTTCCCATTCAGTGTGTATCTATTTTATTATATTTCCATTTATTTTAATGTTTTTCCTAAAATATATTTATTAATTTGTCAGTAAGTATCAAAAAATATATTTTTATATTGTAATACCTTTCGCCTCCAAATCACATGGAAGGTTTCTTGCATATCTCACATTCATTCAAAGGGGGATTTTCATGAATAATGATGTTAGATAAAGCATTAATATTTGTATAATGGTTCCAATATATTTCGGTTTGTATCCTTTAAATTCCATTCCTAAAGAAATAAATGTGAATGCATTTGAGATTTGCATAAATTTAATAGAAAAATATCTCATAGACTATACATATAGTGAAATTCATTGCAATTGAACTCAACAACCCCCTATATTTCAATACGAAGCCTCAACATTTAACTTGGAATTGATTAGACAAAATAAAAAAAAAAAAAACAGATGTATATGTATATGTATATGTATATGTATATGTATATGTATAATGTATAATAGTATATATGTATATGTATATGTATATGTATATGTATATGTATATGTATATGTATATGTATATTAATATAAATATTAGTGATTAAAGAAAAATGGGAATACATAATTTACACATTTGAAATACATATAAATAAAATTGTGAAAACATATTTATGATTCCTTAATTATGTTATGTTGATAGTGGGTATGCCTTGTAATAATATTTCTAGAATTTTAATTTAATTATCAATAATCAATAGCTTGATGCTAGAGGTAAAATAATCAATAATTAATATTTTTAATATCAGTCATTAATAGAAGTTTGGGATTTATTTAATTAAAAAATGGTCTCAACATTAATTTCAAATACACTATATATAGAATATTTTGACTATAAAATGATTTACTCGTTTTTTTTATAACTATTGTGACCATATAATTAAATGGATTGAAAATTGTTATATCCATCTATCTATGATAAGAATCAAAACACTAACCCCATTATACATATTGCATTAACTAGATTAAATAATTCATAAAAGTTAGCTAAAATATATATTTATTATTATTATTATTATTATTATTATTATTATTGGAGTTATATAATATATAAAAATATATAATATATATAAATATGTTTATCCATGTTCATTCACGCCACTATTATTATGGAAATATTTTAATTGGAAACATTTCTTCTTACATTACCATGGCTTTGAAATACCACATTCCCAATATGATGTGTTGATATGCCAATTTAAAAAAATTAATTAATTAGAGATAATTTAATTAGTAGATTATGCCTAACTTGGATAGTCATCTTATCATTGATATGTCAATACTACCACGAATATTCCAACATTTTCCATCGGGTTTAAATATCTATGATCAACATAATAATTAAATTATAACTATGGAAGATCTATTTTCTTCGAAATTAATTTAGAAGAAAATATTAACATTAAATTAAGACAAACTAGGGAAGCCATATAAATTAAATGGACCCAACTACAAATAAACTTCAATTCATGATAACCATAAAAATGGGTAACCCATTATTCCTATCAAATTTAATATATTAATAAAATGATAAAAATTAACTAAATAATAACTTTATTACAAATTATATTGTGGTTATTTATAAGAAAGAATTACATGCACATTTCAACAACAACAAAAAACCTTAGTGGAAAATTTTAGCAATGAAATATGTCAATATTACTAGGAATATTCCAATTAATTCCATGGGGTTTAGATATATTCTATCAACCTAATAATTAACTTATAAACATGGTGATGAGCATAATTATAGGCATATATAACGTGTGGTCAACCGACTTATGTACTAATTGTTGGACTGCAAAAGGCGGATCATTAATTCTTATTGGAATGTTTATATTATGTTGTTATGTTTCATAGTTATAACATTCCAGCCAAATCTCCATTTCATGTTGTTCTCTCTACTGAATGTTGTTACCAGGTAACTTAATATGTCATCAAACCTAGAATACTTGGATGAAACTTTGTCACTATCAGTCTACTTGGATCACATTTTATCTTGAACATCATTTTCTTCTATACTTCTTATTGTAGCAACATGGGTTGAATCACAAGTCAAGTCGATGTTCAATTTTTATTTTTTCCTATTTGGTTAAGTCGACTATCCTTAGAAATATGCCTATGATGAGTGCCTTTCTACATTGAGTTTGTCTGGAATCAATTTTTTATGTTGCTGTCTTTTCTAAACTACCATCATTTTCTATAGTTTTTCTTCCTTGAATAGATATCCTCCATATCCAAGCAACTGCAAGACATCAAACCCAATACAGTATTCTAGAAATTGTTCTAATTTTCTATGCTTCCTTTCTTTTATACCCTTTATACGATATCGTCAAAAACTTTTCATGCAATTGAGTGTAGATTCTATTGTTGTTGTGTGTCTTCTAGTTGAATACCTAGAAATATTCCCTTTCCATTTATTGTGTATGTTTACATCCCTGTTGTTTTCCAACTCCATGAGTCTTTGCTTGCAATATTATTATGAGATTATGTCACAAGTTCTAAGAGGTCAAATTTAAATGGTTGTGTATAATTATGCTTCCCTTTCTTCTTCTTGTTCAACATCTCGAAGCAGTAAAATTATATGACCTTGTTATTCTCAAGCTGATAGTGGAATTGGGAATATTATATTAGATTATTAATCAATCCTATATATATTTCGTTAATTGTAGGCTGATACAAAATCTCTTGCAGGTCTACATCTAAAGAGTTGACATACCAAACTTCAATTATTTGTATGGACAATTGAACATGCAATGACAGAGGATTAATTTTTTATATATGTTGAGGTACTCTCCATCTGTTGGAAGATTTCTAAAGATTTCTTAAGGACTAACTAGTGAAGTTTGTTTCATGTCTACTGAAATTAGTAAAGAGGCAAACCAAATGTACTTATTAAAATTTTCACATTCATATGAGTTCATATTCAGCATGTCACCAACGAGTTCTTCCTAGTTGTATATTTTTCCAGTCATGATCATCTTACCAATTTATTGTATAATACTGATTTTAATGTTAGAGACTCTCCCTATTCATACAAATTGACTCTCTCTCATTAGGAAAGATTTAGAAATAAGAAAAAAAATGAAATATCAAAAAATTGTTTTAATAATACATATATTTAACACAATAATATAAACATTAATAAATAGGAATCGAATAAAGAATATTTATTATTCATATTGCATTGAATAGTGGAAATAGGAAAAAACCATATAGAAATACACAATTTAGAAATTTTATAATTTTGAAATACATATAACTAAATATAGAAAAAGCATATATATACTTGATTAATATTAATTGATGGAAGGAATAATAGTTAAAATGAACTTCAAACACAAACATTAAGACCTTAAAGCATATACAAAATATACACCATCATTGTATGATCTAATGGGTGAAGTACGAGTACTCGTCAAGATCATTACCATATGTTGACTCACAAAAAGTGCTTTTCGGGTCAATATCATAATTAAAATCATTACCATATGTTGCCTCACGAAAATTCATTTTTGGGTCAATATCGATAATCAAAATATCATCTCAATGATATACAATACCTATTGTATTCCTTTCTTATGGGATTTAATTTAGAGTTACACTTCATTCAAATTTATCACTATGTTATGACACTTTAAGTGCATAAATGATATAGTTTTAATGATATAGTTAATGTGTTAGATATTAAAATTGATGTGTATTGTAAAATTTCAAGAATTACAATGTCACGTTGATGAAGCGTACTAGGGGTCATAGTTTCTAGAATTCATTATGTTTTAAAGAGCATAGTGCACTATGGTTAAATTAATTTTAAAGTTAGTCCCTTAAGAATTATCAAGTGACCAATGTCATATTTTTTTAATGGTAATAGTTATAGGTTGCATCATGGAAGGGTTTTTAATTATCTAAGAGTATGAGTGATCACAGTATATTAAAGGTTATGGGTCATATTAGTGTTTTGACATTCATAATGGTTTTTGGTTAAGGGGAACATATTGTATAAGATATTTTGGTTAGAGCGGGAAAATGTTACATTAAATAAGGGTTACATTTAATCTTTTACTTTGCTTTCTTTAAAATTTAAAGGTAAATTATTTTGGTTCGTATTTTTTTAATTTAAGGGGTGGTTTATTTTTAGTGAATGTAATTTATATTTTGTTTTTTAATTGGTAGTGGCAGTGGTGGTTGTGGCGGATGAAGAGGAGGAGGATGTGGTGGTGATTGTGGAGGTGGAGGTGGAGGAGGAGGAGGAGGGGGTGAAGGCAGTTGAGCAGGAGGTGGATATGGTGGTGGAGGTGGAGGTGGAGGAGGAGGTGGAGGAGGTGGTGGTGATAGAGGAAGAGGAAGAGGAGGAGAAGGAAGAGGAGGAGGTGGTGTTGTTGGTGGAGGTTGAGGTGGTGGATGAGAGGGTGGAGGTGGAGGATGAGGAGTAGGAGGAGACAGAGGTTGAGGTCATGGAGGAGGCACACATGGAGGAGGAGGAGAAGGAGGAGGAGGAGGGGGTGGTATTGGAGGAGGAGGTAGACATGGACATGAAGGAGGAGGAGAAGTAGGAAGTGGAGGAGGAGGAGGTGGTGGTGGTGGTGGGGAAGTAGGAGGAAGAGGTGGAGGTGGATGTGGGGGTGGAGGTGGAGGTGGTGGTGGAGTAGGATGTGGGGGAGGTATAGGTGGATGTGGAGTAGGAGGTGGTCGAGGTATAGGTGGATGTGGAGGAGGAGGAGGAGGAGGAGGAGGATGAGAAGGGTGTGGAGCAGGAGAAGGTGGAGTTGGAAGTGGTGGTGGAGGAAGAGAGGAGGAGTAGGTGAAGGTCAAGTTGGAGTTCGAGGTTGGGGAGGGTCTGAAGGTTTACATGGAGGTTTAGGTGGAGAAAGAGGAGGAGGAGGAAGAGGAGGAGGAGGAGATGGTGGTGGGGGAGGTGGAGGTGGAGGAGGAGAAGGAGGAGGAGGAGGAGGAGGCGGTGGAGGAGGTGGAGGTGGAGTTGTAGGTGGTGGTGAATAAGGAGTCAGAGGATGGGGATGAGGAGGAGGGAGAGGGAGAGTGAAGGTGGAGGAGGAGGAGGAGGTGGTGGTGGAGGTGGTGGTAGATGAGGAGGTGGAGAAGGACGGGTAGGAGGAGGAGGTAGAGGCAGAGGTCATGTAGGAGGCAGAGGCAGAGGAGGTGGAGGAGGAGGTGGAAGGAGAGGAGGAGGTATAGACGGAGGTGGTGGAGGTGGTAGAGGAGGAGGTGGTGGAGGAGGTAGAGGTGGAGGTGTTGGAGGAGGTGGACGTGGAGGTGGGGTAAGAGGTTGTGTAGGAGGAGGAGGAGGTGGTAGTGGTGGTGGAGAAAGAGGAGGAGGAGGATGTGATGGTTGAGGAGGTGGTGGAAGACAAGGCGGAGGAGGCGGATGAGGTGGAGGTGGAGGATTAGATGGTGGAGTTGGAGGTGGAGGTGGAGATATGCATGTTAATTTAAGATTCATGTATTAAATTCAAATATTAGGTTTTCACTGTCTTATCCACTGTTGGAAATGAAAGATACAGTCTAATGAATCCTAAACATATCTCTTCACATACATAAAATCCTACTATTAAATGATAAGTATTTCATTTATGAATATTTCCTCTATTCACAAATATAGTGATTCAAGTACATCAAATTTCTTTTACGTTTAGGTATGATATATTCGACAAGAATTTGAAGAATTTATGAAGATAAAAACTTTGTGTTTATTTTGTTTAAAACTTTTGTTAGTCCCTTAAACACTTATAGTTCTAGTTTTGTTATTCAATGGACCATTTGTTTGGGAATGACTAGTTTCATCTAATTATCATTGATTTTAGAAGTGTTGGTTAAAGTTAACGTTGCTTCTTGAATAAGGGGCCTTATGTTCTTGTTTTCTTATCTTTACATGAGAAACATAGGATATTAGGAATCATATATGGATTTTTTTATTCTTAGCCATTCCAAAATTTTTGTGTAATTATTATTAATTTTTTATATATCTAATGGTTTAAGGAAAAAAAAATCCAATTCACTTTTTGGCATGACCGAAGCTTCTTTAGTTTTTAGAGAATCCATAATTTATCTTGTATTTTGTTTCAAAATATCTATTAGGAAAGGGAAATATGTTATACTTTGCTATTTGTATGGAATAATGACCTATGATGTAGGTTCCTATGTGTTCATTGTAGGGGACCTATTTTCTTGGGAACAACATTCCTTTAATGAAATTATAATTTTGAGGGAAAGGCTAAAGGCGAGACACATATAATTAGTGGAGGAGGAGAGATTGATTAGTGTATTATCATTTTTGAAGTTGAAATCCTTTGATGATAATTATTTTGTAACATGTTATGCTAAGTAATGAACATTTTTCTTTGTGGGTATATTTTTGAACTTGAAAATTGTGGCTTTACAATAAGTTTGTGTTAATTAATTTTTTTATCATATAAGATATTAAATTTCATTAAATATTTTGTCTTTTACTCAATCTCATTGTGCATTTTGTGTAATTTCAAAAAATTGTGTATTGATCAACAATTATTAGAGTTTTTATTGAAGAAGAAAACACAATAGTTATTATAATAGTTACACACGAAGGTGTTGAAAAAACGTATAGATGGTGATGAATCACCAAATTCTAATGATGTTGGTTTATTCGAAGCGAAGTAATTGGATAATTATTTTTCTATTAGAGAATCAATTCATAAGAAGGAAAAATAACTTGATGTAAATATTAAATGAGGGATTCACTAATAATTTACAAGATTTTATAATTATGTGAATGATTCACTAATATTTTACAATTCATTGAATGATGCACCAATATTTTACAATATTTTATATTTTAGTAAAATATTACAAAAAAATTAATATATACTTATTGTAGTGTAGTAGACAATGACCATTGGTTACTAGTAGAAAGAAAAACAAGAAATCACATGAAGATAAAGAACATAGGAATAGAAGAAGTGAAATGATACAACAGAGAAGCAACAAAGTGTTACTTTATATTATATTCTCTTGAGAAGACAATCACAAAAGATACAATGGTGCATACATTTCCATATATATATATATATATGATGCTGATGATGATGATGGTGGTTAACATCCACTGAGACCAAACATTGGTCTATCGGACCTAAAGAAACAAATTATTTATTTTGATTTAAGATTTTATTCCTATGCTCAAAAAGCTTGTAGAGAAGCCTCCCGAGCTCACTATAATTTCGACATTGTAAGAGGCTAGGAAGGTCAGTGTTGTAACAAAGATTGTGAAACTAGGATCTAATGTGGTTGTATGCAGGGCACTCTAAGAGGAAGTGGTTTTCATCCTCGATGTTCCTATTCTCACATATATGGTAAATCCTTTCCATCCATGGTGTTTTAGGAGCTGCCCAAAAACCCGTTTCTCTATGGAGCTCATGAGAGTTCATTCTAATATTTTCTATATTAATTTTCTTCTTTGAGCTACATAGAATAGAGGGATACTTTTGATATTCTAGAGTGGGGTTGACGACGTTCTTATAATAACTTAATTTTCTTTTAGTCGCTAAATCTTTCTCACACCACATGTTTTTTTGAACTTAGAAGTAACAATATCTTTAATGTTATTAATGTTTTGCAATGCATCATTCTCGTTGATATCCCAATAGTTTAACCAGGCCCTTGTGTCTTTATGCCACCGCAATTGAGCCTTAGGTGGTTTTTGCTAGAACTTAAAGCTAGCTTACGAATTCTATGATCATCTATGTTATTGATTTTATGCTTGTACAACAGAAACCTAATCATAGCTAGGCTCTCAATAGGGGAAAGACCTGCTTCTATAAGGATAATAGGATAGGGTGTATTAATTTTAATTTTCAAGTTATAAGTTATAAAACGCTTTTGGATTTTCTCAATCTTTCTTGATGATTCTTTGGAGATGCTGCAACCCCAAACCTCACAGCAATATAAGATAACAGGAGTGACTAAATTTTCAAAGAGGAGCTTATTTTTATCCCACATTACGATGTTTGTTGTTTTAAAATTATTTTCAAGACCAAAATAAGCTTTCCACCCCCCATTAATCCTTTTCCCAATGCTATGGTTCTAGTTAAGCTTGTGATGAATATCGATTCCTAGGTACTTGTAAGAATGCACTTCCTCCAAGTTATTATTATCATACAGAAAATTAGCGTAATTGTCCTTCTTTGATTTTATAATCATAAATTTTGTTTTGTTAGTGTTAACAGTCATACCCATGGTAGAGAAGAAATCCTTAAGAATCCTGAGTTGCTTACCAAGATCAGATGGGCACCTTGCAAAAAGAACAATATCGTCAGCATAAAGAAGAAGAATGATGACTATCCAAGCTAAGATTGTGCCACCACATCCTACTTCCTCTAAATATCTTTCGAGCTTATCGATGTAAATGCCAAATAGTGTAGGAGGAGGGGGAACCTTGTTGAACTTGATGTTACACTTAATATCTTTTGACCACCCCTCATTTCTTTTTAGCTTGGAAATTACATTATCATATAACCTTATAGCGCTAGCTCTCAACTCGAGAGTAACCTTTAGCTCTTCTAATCTATTCCAAAGGCTGTATCTAGGAACTGTGTCAAAAGCATTTCTAAATTCCACAAAGCAACAAAATAAATTGGATTTATCATTATGGCATTCCCTCATAATGATTCTAAGCGTAATGAGGTGGTCCTTTGTTGAGTGATGCCTTTTGAAACCTGCTTGGCTTGTAGCCCACTTAGCTTCACTTTCAAGCCATATGCTTAACTTCTTTTCCAAAATACTACCATATAAATTGGCTAAGGGAGGGCTGATTATAATTGTCTAATAATTAGAGGGGATTTTTTTATCCCCACTTTTGACAATAAGGATAATGAGGCTCTCATTCGAAGGCTTAGGGAACCCTTGCTTGACTGCTTGATTGAAAAGCTTTTGGATGTGGGGGATGAGCACAGGACCTCCAATTTTTATGATTCTTGCCTTGTAACCTTTAATGTCCTTAGCTTTCCCATTAGCGAGGTGATTAACCCCAAACTTAATGTCTTCTAAAGAGAAAAATACTTTCGTTGTGAGTAGGGTTTCAAAATTATCCACGACATAAATACTTTTATAATGAGCATAATTTGTATATTAACTTTTTAATATTTAAATTGTTGTTTAACTTAATTAATATGATTTTTATAATTAGTTACATGTTATGTTTTATGATGAATTTTAAATGTTCGTGTTTTCATTTTAAGTAATGTATTCCATTATTTATTTATGATGTTGTTTGTGTATAATTTTAGCACACAAGAAAGGAAGGTCATTGCCCAAATTGTCTATTGACATAATACAAATTACCTTTATGGTGATTTTACACACATAAAATATAATATCCAAGAATTACAGTTCCAATTAATTAAATTTGTATTAAACTATATATGTTCAAATTACCATTTAGTTTAACAAAATTCCATTTACTTTTACAAATGGCCATAACATCATGAATGGCTATGGATATTTTTATAAGTATCATTATTCAATACATCTTTGAGAATCAAATTCTTTTATAAATATATTTAATCAATATATATTTATAATTAGATACAAATCCATGTTTTATGATGGTACAATATTAAATATTTGTGTTTTTATTTTATGTAACGTACTGGTTTATTTATTTGTGTTTGTATCTCTATAAATTCATGAACATGGAAAAAATATTAGAATAACTTTATACAAATAACTTATATGATTATTTTAGGCATGCATAGTATCCAATGGAAGAATTACACTTCAAATGAATTGAATGCTTTCATAACTTATCTATCTTAAATTTAATAACAGTTCTCTTATTTTAGTAAATGAACATGACATCATGAATGACAATGTATTCTTTTTTGTAACCACCACTCTTCAATGTGTCTATTTGAAAATCACAATTATTTTAATTAATATATTCTTATAATTAATTACGATTTTATGTTCTATGATAGAATTTCAAATGTTTGTGATTATAGTTTTTTTGTCTATGTGTTTGTGTTTTGCATATTTTATAAGTATTTTTACTCAATATATATTTAGAATTAGTGACAAATTCATGTTTTATGATGGAATGGAATGTGTCGGAATATTCATGGTAATATTGAAATATCAATGATAAGATTTCTGAACCCCATGGAATATGTTGGAATATTCATTAAATAGTGGTGGTTACAAAAAGGAATAAATTGTCATTGAGGATGTCATGGTCATTTACCAAAGTAAGTGAACTTTTATTAAATTTAAGATAGATAACTTATGCAAGAATTCAATTCATTTGATTTGTAATTCTTGCATCGGATACTATGCATGCTTAAAATCATCATAGAATTTATTTGTATAAAGTTATACTAATGATTGTTTTTGTGTTCACAAATTTATAGACATACAAGCACAAACAAACAAATGATTACTTAAACTAGAAACACAAATATTTAAAATTCTACCGTCATAAAACATGGACTTGTAACTAATTATGAATATATATTGATCAAAAATACTTTTAAAATAATTTGATTCTCAAAGATGCATTGAATAATGATACTTACAAAAACATCCATATCCATTCATGATGTTATTGTCATTTGCAAAAATAAATGGAATTTTATTAAACTGAATGCTAACTTAAACATAGCCACCACTCTATAGCCATCACTCTATTGAAAAATTCTATAACCATCACTCTATTAAAAAATAAAAAATAAATA
>APFE030133975.1:0-19626 GCA_000404065.3 Pinus taeda
TGTACTTAGAATTCACTCCTCCTCAATATATAATAGATTGAGCATTAAAATACATTTAGATTCATACATGTTTGAAATGAATAGTAATAATTTTGAATTAAATGATATATAGTTCAAATATATATTTTGGAAATTCATTATGTTATCTTAAATGTTATAAGAAAAATTGTTAAAAGAATATTAAATCATAAATGGAGAGAAAAAAATGGCAAAGCATTCAAACTGTGGTTTGAGGGAAAATGCATTTCATAGTCGTATACTTATTATAATGATAAAACCATTGAAATGTACATAATGCATTTAGTAAAATTAAATATATAATTTTAAAAAAATAATAACTTGATGAATATAATTGTTTAATTGTATAATCATCATTCTATATTATTGGGAATTTGGGGAAAAACGAAGTGGATTATATTAAAAATATATATTCTTTATTTTTGTTAAAAATTGCAATAACTTACATCATAAAATTGATTTAAAAAATATTTTTTTTGATTCAATATTTATGAATATTTTAATAAATAAATGAACAAATATCAAACTCAATTATAATCACTTTAATAAATAAAAGGACAAATATCAAACCCAAAATTATAATCAATAAAAAAATATTATAAAAGAGAATTATAAAGAGGAATAAGAATTTAATGATAATAACTTTATTTTTTTTCTAAAAGGTGTATTTAAGGTTTTAAAATGATTACAATAAATCAATAAAAATTGGTTTATTCTCAAGAGTTAGCCCAAGTGGTGTACACCTAGACACGAAGTTCTTGTTGTTGTTGGTTACTCTTTAATTACCTTGTGTCCTGCAAACATGACTTGCCATTCAATTTAACATTCACGATGAAGTGCTCCGAGTTTCCGCTACTTTCATTCCAGGTAAAAAAATAAGAATTTAATAAATTTTGATGATAAATTTATTTTAAAAAACGAAAATGCCTAATAATAGAGAAAATAATGCAATACTTCAATATCGAAAATAACTAAATTTTGATAATGCGTTTCTAGTTTGTAAGTTAATAATCAAATTATAGAGAGAGAGAGAGAGAGAACACACTTATGTGAGTCCTAAGATGACTAGCATGCCTAATCTACTATCGTGGGGCATACTAGACCTATCCTTAGCCACACCAGCCCTAAGCACGAATGGATTCCTCAACCACACTAGTCGTAAGCATGAATGGATCTTTCCAGAGAAAGTATCAAACTTATAACCTTTACAACATCAAGTACCTTGAAAAAACACTACACCCTATGGGTTTAATTAAAATTTATGCTATATAAAATATCTAGTTGCTTTAAATATATAAATATAATATTTTCAAAATATTTAGAATTATAATTAAAAATAGCTACTCTTCACATTGAAGAAGATAAATTAAAAAAAAATTGTTGAAAATCAATTAAAAATTATTATTTCACTAGAATGAAAGTATCTAGAGTTACTAATCACGATAAATATCAAATTATGTTAAATGTGCAAATAAAATAATAAAAATAAATAATGACAGATGAATAAAAAAAATCTTGAAAATAAATTAAAAATCAACTAAATAATCATAAGGATGACTTTATATATGAATAGTAAAATCGCTGGGTAATACGCAAGCAGATGTGCAATTTGATTTGGTTTGTGGCCATCAGATCCGGAGAGGGAAGATCAACGGCCACATTTTGGCTTGCAAGTTGGTGGACCCGAAAGGATAAAACCACTAATGGTTTACCACCATCATCGGGCGACATCCAAACCAAAGACTGTTTTAATGAAAAGCCAGCGATTCCACTCAGGAAGCAACACGTGGCGGAGGACCGGAAAAGCAAATCGCCTTCATCGCGCGGTACTCAGCGGGCTTTTAAACCGTGCGATATGGACACCAGCCGTTGGATCAGAAGGAAAAGATCAACGGTCAATGTTGATCATGCAACTTAAGGGTTTTTCTGTGGGCTTCGCCTCCGCGCGGGTTGAATTTTGACTGCCGGATTATTAGAAGACAGATCAACGGGCTTTGGATCCACTTGCCCGCTTTTGGTTCCAGGGCAGTCTAGGCCTTGTTTCTGTTTGATTTTTGGAGGGTTTTATGGGTACTTTGGGTATTTTCACTCTCCCTTTGTGGGAGTTTGTGCCTTTGTGCGTCTCTTGTAACCTGTGTAAAATATTTTTTACCTAAGTTAATAGAAGGACCGTCTCTTGCTTAAGCAAAAAAAAGAATAGTAAAATTATTAATATTTTACTAAACTATTTATATATAAAATGTTTGCGCAATTTATGAGGAGACAAGGTTAAGCTCTTAAATATTTTTTTTAACTATTAAAGAAGATAATATGAACAAATCACAAAAATCAATATTTGCTTTTGAGGAAGAAACGAATATTTTGACTAAACAATTTTAGGATGTTTAGTTTATTTCGAGGAGACCATGTTGTGAATAAGGACTCTATCCAAGCATAAACTCCATTAAAATATTATAATTATAATAGTGTACAGATCAATTAGGGTGAGCATTGCTGACTGGGAAATTGGAGTGAGAATATGGAATATAATGGGCTGTCCAATTTGATATTTTTTGCCTTTTAAGTTAGAAACTACATTTGGAATGAGATTTTTCTTTTTGATGGTTTAAAATAAATTTTTTTTTTTCACTACTCGTTCATAGATACCCATGGTCAGTGGGTCCGCTACGTCCAGGATCGAACAATTCTAGGGTGGACCCCACCCGAAGGGGGCCACACCCCTCGGCCTATTTACTGACCTGACCCCAAGAGCTTTCAGGTTTCGACCCTATGACTTCCCATTGGCGAGGGCTCGGCTTGACCGATTGAACTAACCCTTGGGGCTATCGATGGTTTAAAATATTATTGTTAATGTATAAATAAATTAAATATTATGAAAAAATCATACTATATTCGTTATTCAAATTTGATATTCTAATATTTTTAATTTTCGATTATATATATATATATATCAAAAAGAGAAACATCTATTACACTTACGAATGGTTGCACCACTAAATACTGTCAGTACAGTCGCACTCCCTATCTTAAAATAATTTGATCCTTGAAATGAAATTTGGTCTTTGAGATGCAAATGTTTTTCTATTTATTTTAATGATTAAATGATTCAGTTTAAAAGAACGATCGGTGTGGCTTTGACGCCTTTTCTCTCCCTTTGGTATTTGGAACAGTTTGGTTCATTTATAGCCTAGTTGGTTTCAAAATTTGTTTTGAGCATGGTTAGAAATTGCAAAAACGCAATTTGGATATCAAATTCTTGACATCACCAATCATTTATAGTTGTGTTGTGTGCAAAAGAAATTAACGAAGATGCTTAAAAACTATGGATTGGCCTACATCACCCTAATCAATAGAAGTTATGGTATTTAATGATCATCCTAGTTGAATGGATCCAAATTCCAAGTATTTCCAAGGAGAATCCAGTTATGATTTTGTTGGAATTTGACAACTAATTAAGTAAATATGTGTAAATTGTATTAGTTACTGCCAAGTTAGTTTTATACCGGAGAAGCAATTATGTAATGGAGGAGGCTCTTATATAACTGATGAATGCCCGAACTATTGTAATCATGGAAAATAATTATTGATTGAATAAATAATTCAATCCCTTGCCCCTTGGATGTTTCCTTGACACCCTGTCAAAGTTTTACCACGTAAAATCTTGTGGTTTTTTACTTGTGTCATTGCATTCAGTTTCATTTATACATTTCTTGTTTAATTAACCGCTTCGCCAACAATTGGTATCAAAGCTATTGATTTGATTTGAGAAAACTGGGGACCCCTCGAAGAGAGATGCTGCATAAGAAAAGGTGAAAGAGAGACGCCGCGTGAAAATTGGGAGCCCTCGAAGACGTTGCGTAGTATCAATGCTGCGTGAAAATTGGGATCCCTAGAAGACGCTGCATGGTATCAAAGGAAGTTTGTGTCATTTACACCAAACATTTCCTAGATTTTAGCTTTGAGTACAACAGCAAAGATTTTATCTGATGTGGAAGACTGAAACAGAATAAGTGTCCAGATGGAGGCGGCTCAGTCTCTGCCAAATCAACAAATTCAGATGGAGGCTAGACCTTTTTTGGAAAGTCGAGACTTTTGGAGGAAAAGGTGTTGAAGACGCAAAGCAAGTTGTTCAAGTTTCTAAACCAGTTCAGCAACCAGTCACTCTAACAAGGTCTACAAGGGAAAGAAAAACTTCCAAAAGGTATGAAGATTCTGCTTCATCTTTTGATTTAATTACTGAAGATGGGGAACCTTGTTGTTATCAAGAAGTAGTAGATGATACGGATAACGAAAAATGGAAAATGGTTATGGAAGAAGAAATGGATTCCTTAGCCAAGAAAAATACCTGGAATCTTGTAGAACTTCCCCAATGGAGAAGTGTTTTCGGATGCAAATGGGTCTTCAAATTGAAACGGAAAGTTGACGGAAGTATCGAAAGGTATAAGGCGAGACCGGTAGCAAAAGGGTATTCTCAGGTTGAAGGTATTAACTTTCATGAGATTTTTTCACCAGTTGTAAAACTTGTTTCGATTCGTACTGTGTTGGCACTAACTGCATTACTTAACCTTGAGTTAGAACAGTTAGATGTTAAAACAACTTTTCTACATGGTGATTTGGATGAAGAGATATATATGGAATAGCCAGAAGGTTTTGTATAATGTCGCAACAAAAGATTAGTTTGCAAGCTCAGGAAATCATTGTATGGCCTGAGGCAGCCTCCCAGGCAATGGCGCAAGAAGTTTGACTCCTTCATGGTGAGCCAGAACTTTATTAGAAGTGAGGATGATCATTGTGTATCCTTCAAGAGTTCCAGTGGCACATTCATTATCTTAGTTTTGTATGTTGAGGATATTCTTATTTCAAGCAAAAGCATGGAAGAGATTAATAGGTTAAAGGCTCAGCTCTCTAGGACGTTTGATATGAAGGATCTTGGAGCAGCAAAACATATCTTGGGCATGGAGATACACAGAGACAGGAAAAATGGTAAGATTTGGTTATCACAGCAGAAGTATGTGGAAAGAGTACTTGAAAAGTTCAGTATGAACAGTGTGAAACCTGTTAATGTTCCATTAGCTTCCCATTTTAAGCTTTCTTGGGTTTTGAGTCCTAGAACTGATGAAGAAAGCAGTATACATCTCATGTACCATATGCGAATGTTGTGGGCAACTTAATGTATGCGATGGTATCTACAAGACCTGACATTTCACATGCAGTTGGAGTTGTCAGCAAGTTCATGGAAAATCTAGGTGAAGAACACTAGCGAGCAGTGAAATGGGTGCTTTGATATTTAAGAGGCACAGGTGATCATTGCATCATATTTAATGGCAGTGAAGGAACAATCTACGGATATGTGGATGTTGATTATTTAGGTGATTTGGACAAAAGGAGATCTACTACAGGTTATGTCTTTACTCTTGTAGGTGGAGCAATTAGTTGGATGTCAAAGCTTCAAGAAACATTTGCGTTGTCCACTACCGAAGCAGAAAATATAGCTGCTTCAGATGCCAGTAAAGAAGCAATATGGTTAAAGGGTCTACTTTATGAGATTGGAAGGACACAGGAGAAAGTGAATGTACTATGTGACAGTCAGAGTGTTATTCACTTGGCTACAAATCCAGCTTATCGTGGCAATACCAAGCACATTGATGTACGGTATCATTTTCTGAGACATGTGATCGATGGCGGAAAAATAGCTCTCAAGAAGGTCCATGCACGGGAGAATTATGCACACATATTCACGAAGCCAGTTACAGCAGAGAAGCTGCAATGGTGTTTAGCTTCTCTTGGCTTGCAGAAGAGATGATGAATGGGCATGGGAAAGGGATTAGGAAAATTGTTGTCAAGGTGGAGTTTGTTGGAATTTGACAACTAATTAAGTAAATATGTGTAAATTGTATTAGTTACTGCCAAGTTAGTTTTATACCGAAGCAGCAGTTATGTAACGAAGGAGGCTTTTCTATAACTGATGTATGCCCGAACTATTGTAATCGTGGAAAATAATTGTTGATTGAATAAATAATCCAATCCCTTGCCCCATGGATGTTTCCTTGACACGCTGTCAAGCTTTCACCACGTAAAATCTTGTGTTCTTTTACTTGTGTCTTTGCATTCGGTTTCATTTATACGTTTCTTGTTTAATTAACCGCTTGGCCAACAGATTTGAGGCAAGGAAAATATTTGAAAAATTCCTTGTGACCCATGAGATGGGTGAGCACTATGACATGTCTACTCCCTTTGCTGATGCTTGTAACATGCCCTAGTTTCTATGCGAGTGTATCTATTTCTAGTTCCTTGGATTTCCTTAATGGGGTATTAATGACGTTTTCTACAAAAAGCTAAAACATCAAAAATAAGTTTTACATAGCTTCCAACACATCAAGAGAGACGAGCATTAAAAAATTATCAACCTCAAATATTGGGAAAATGGCTGTCACGTTTTACATAGTTTCAAACACATCAAAGAGACGAGCATTGAAAAATTATAAACCTCAAATACTAGCAAAATGCCTGTCAAATTCGGTCCCTCAAAGCGAGGGAGGAAAAGTCATTTTAGTCATGTTAATCTATGAAGTACAAAATATGTCATGCATTTTCTGATCATGCCCACTTGTGAAAGTCTCGTACAAAGATGGCGATTGAAAATGCATACAGTTTTTTTTACAAGTAGGTATTTATGTATTTTCTCAATGCGGTTAAATGAAATACATATATAGTAGACATCTTAATCAATTAAACTGGGATCACAGTGCTCTGGTCCCTTTTAAGAATAATTTGAGTGTGTTCCTTTTTTTTTCTAACCATTCTTCAAATATGAGTTTAATCTGTGAGGGCTCCTAAGAATAATTTGAGTGTATTATTTTTGTTCTAACCATTCATATTCTTCAAATATGAGTTTGGTGTTAGTTCTTTTGTGAGGGCATTGATTACAAATGCATCTTTATTTTTCTTCGAATAGAGTAAATGAAAAGAGAAAAATAGAAAAATATTAATAACTAGCTAAATCATTTATGCATAAAAAATCTACACAATAGTAGAACTAATTTTTAAAATAAACCATATATAATGACACAAACTGAAGTATCATAATATGAAACTGAAAATATTAATAACTTACCAAATAATTTGTGCATGAAAAAATGTACGTAATATTCAAACTATCTGCCCAACTAAACCATATATAATGGTATAAACATAAGTTCCACAATATTATCTTATCTTATCTTAGGGTAGAAAAAGTGAATAGATAGCAAGGGGGTTTATTATCGAAATATTACAAATATGTAAAGGAATACTAGCATTCCATTGGTGATTGTTCTTCCATCCAGTGTTGTTGAGGCTCAACTTAGTTCAAATAAAGAGAAATAAGAAAGCCAATGAAGTTTATTAATTCAAAGTGTAAGTTCTTCTGGTTGAAATTAAAATGAAAATACAATTCACTTTTGTATACTTTAAAACCAAACAATGTTTCCATATGTTTGTTAGATAAGCTCTTGAATGAATTTGTAAACATTATCACTGACCTTACTATCCATTGCAATTGTATTGATCTTGAATTAACAAATATATTACAACCTAGAAGAGGAAGTTAGGGAGCTCCTACACAAGAATAAGTTAACGAGAACAATAGTTTAGAATTCACATGTTTAAATAAACATAACTCATGTTCACATGATACATGCTTGGGCAAAAAAGAAATAATAACTTTTTAGATAAATCTTAACCTTTTATTTTATAATTAATATTAATTATTTTATAATTAGTATTAAAAATATAATAATTAAATAGTTTTCATGCGCGTAATAATTATTTAAAAGGAAATTTTTTTTTCAATATAAACCCATCCCATCGGCCAACCTAACTATCTATGCCCACCTAATTAAACAGATCGACCCACCTAATTATATTTTCCAAACACTAATTTTTTTTAATACTTTTTTCCACCGGAGAAATTTCGAGATTTGTACAAAATTGAAAGGAAAAGAAAAGTTTGTGTAGAAAAATGTATGAGTTGACGCAGGCATGCGTGGATGGAGGAATTTTAGAAGATGGGTTTAACACTTGTAAAGGAGGAGGTTAGATTCTATATGGTCCGCTCGGTTAGGAAGAGTTGTAAAACACAAAAATTGCATTCATTCAGACTAGTTGATTTAGGCTTTACACGTTTATAGCGCTGGTCGACTGCGGAATTGAGCGCTCGGTTTGAGCATTCATTTCAGAGTAGATCAGGTTTGACACGTTTATAGCGCAACAACAGGAGGATTTGGGGCGTAGTCGGTTGTAGCAATGAAAATTTTCAAAATAAATGTCCAAGAAAATGGGACGTTTGTAATTAGAGTCGGCAGTTTTATTATCTCTTGGTCGTCCTGCAGCTCTACGGGGATGAAGAAAAACTTATATTTCTGCCATGCCACACCTGCGATTGATGGTAAATGCACCCACATTCACATTCTCTCTCTCAACTTTTCTCTACAAACAAACAGATACTTGGCGCTCGTATTGACCACAAAATGGATAAGTACGAGCAGTTCGTTGACAACAAGTGTTATCGTTAAGTACCCAGAAGACAGACAGACAGCGACACACTGAGACGACTAGACTGATTTCCTCATTGCGGAAACGCATAAAATGGAGCTTTTGGTATTTTAGGCATGTTTTTTAAATTTTGATTTAAGTTCATGTAAAATTTCGTGGGAAGGAAGAAGCATTAATGAATAGTTTGCGAATACCAAGTGATATTAAAAGTGAATACCCATGGTTGTTGGTTCGTACAATTCAGAAATGTGCACGGTTGTTGGTTTGCAACTTCCGTATATTTGTTAACGTGGCTCATGATTGTTGGTTCCTACTATTCAGAATTGGTTTGCAACTTCCGAATATTTGTTAACGTGGCTTTTATAATTGAATATTATTCATGGTAGTTGGTTCATGCAATTCAGCAATATGCAGGGTTCACGGTTGGTGGTTTGTGTTAACCCTCCTTTTTGAATTGAATTTTTCTGGTTGGAGTCGATTAGAGATCCCAGAAGTTTACTAATAGTTACGTGTCAAAGTAGAGATCCCAGAAGTTTACCAATAGTTATGTGTCAAAGTATAGTAGTTACTTGTCAAAATAAGTTGTTGGGATTAAAAAAGAAAAAGCAAGAATTTCACATATTTTTAATTAAAAGAAAATCAGTTTCATATGTTAAAAAATTAGAAGATCAGATTAATTAGAAAAATAAATTAATAAATACATTATATGTTTAATGGTGTTTCTCATAGTACTTTCAAAATTAGATAATAAAAAAATCAAATTACAAATAATTATTTAGATGGAACATGAGTTCTATCCTTTATGTATATGAATTTTCCATGGAGTAAATGAAAAGTGAAAAAAAAGAAAAAATATGAATAACTTACTAAATTATTTGAGCATCAAAAGATTTACACTTTATTCAATTTGTTTCTTAAGCTAAGCTATTTATAATTATACAAACTTAAGAGCCTAAATGATGTTGATCTTGGCCTTTCCACAGCACTCTTTCTATGAACTCTTTCTTCATGATGATCTAACCTAGGAGCAATTCTAACATCCCCTTTAATATTTTAAAAATTCGATCTCCAAATGATGTTGATCTCGGCCTTTCCAAAGCACCCATTCCATTAACTCTTGCTTCATAATGAACTAACCTAGGAGCAAATCTAACATCCCCTCTATATTCTAATTATTCAATTTCCAACCATAACCTTGGCCAATATCTCACGAGATTTCACTTATAAAGTGTTAAAAGCTTGGTATAATAAACAATAATATAAACAGTACAACTTTGATTAAGGTGAAAAAAAAAATAAACTTTATTTTGCTTCTCTTAGAGGCCAGGGTATACTATATCAAAGGTGTGTTGGTCTGCATGGTTCCGAGTATGGAGGAATGTCAAACTCTCGACATACTATATCAAAGGTGGGTTGGTCTCGATGGTTCTGAGTATGGAGGAATGCCAAACTCTCGACATATTATGTCAAAGGTGTGTTGGTCTGGATGGTTCCGAGTATCAAAGGTGGGTTCGTCTCGATGGTTCTGAGTATGGAGGAATGTCAAACTCTCGACATACTATATCAAAGGTGTGTTGGTCTCGATGGATGGTTCCGAGTATGGAGGTATCACCAGTTAGTTTTGATTCAGAGTAATCTAGGTCCATAAGAAAGTAAAATCACTTGCTTGCAAAATATTAAAGTAGAATCCTCAATAGTACTCAACAATTTACTCTTTTCAAATTAATTTTAATATTCAAAATATTAGTTTTGAAAATACTTATTTTATAGATATAAATTTATTTATTTTGTGCAAGGTAAACGTTTCAATCTTCAAAATCTTTTTACTTTCATTTACTCTACATATTGTATTCCTGTTTACATTGATTCTTCTTTGTTGTTTAAAATGTTACATGTAAACTCCATATTAATTTTTGACCAAATCTCCTTCGGACACCAGATTAGAAGCACACCCTAATGGAATAGGAGTATTCTTTATATCTATAAAATATTAAAAAATAATATTTCTAATTCTTTATATATCTATAGGTATAAATTTTTGTTACTTAATATAACAATTAAAAAAAATAAATCCCCAGTGTGTAATATCGGTGTTATTTTTAAATGTCATACTTAAATTCCATATTAAGTAAAAAAAAATCATACGAATTTAAGTAAAAAAAAAGAATTGCACCTCCTTTTCGTACGAAACGAAGTTATACACTATAAATTAGAATTTTTTTTTAATTTAATTTTCAATTAATTATTTAAGACCAAAAAAAATTAAATAATTAAATGCACGCCCGCCAAAACAAAATGCATGTTTACAACATGAACTATATTTCATACATGTAAGTGTAAGCACCCTTCTGCAAAGACTTTCGCGCATTCTACGCCAGTGACGCAACTGAATGATGCAAGCAAACTGTATTAGTCAAAGGGAGCGACTCACACGCAGTCTTTCCGTTAATCAAAGGGAGCGACTCACACGCAGTCTTTCCGTTAAGATAAACAACGGTCGTGCAAAATGAGAATGTTCGAATAGTACACAAAGGTCAGTGTTTTTTGGTTCGGCAGCACGGCATAATGCGGGGAAAGTAATTACACCATCATTCCGACTTGCATGGTCCAAAGATAAATACGTCAGCGATCACAAATTGAACAACAATCAAACTGGAATTTGGATATATGTTACAGCAGCACAGTCTCCACAATGCCCGGTGACAGTTAAGTCAATTTTGATGCATGGTCCAAAGATAAATACGTCAGCGATCACAAATTGAACAACAATCAAACTGGAATTTGGATATGTTACAGGAGCACAGTCTCCACAATGCCCGGTGACAGTTAAGTCAATTTTGATGGGCACATTGCGGTCAGAAAAAAATAAAGCGGACCAAATCGAGTCCCTCCGGTAGAAAGAAAAGAAGAAATATAAACGAGTCCGTGAGATAGAAAGAAAAGAAGAAATAGGAACACGTTTTAAATGGCTTTTAGCACTATAAAATCCCCGCTCTTCTCCTTGCCATGAAACACATTTCGATCACCTGTAGGCTGCAACAAAGGTTCGGCTTCAAAATTTTCGCAATGGCTTTTAAATCATTGGTAATGACTAAAGCAAACTTGGCTTTTAAATCATTGGTAATGACTAAAGCAAACTATGCTTCTGTACGTTGCAAACAATATGATTTCAGTTCTGTGTGTGTGAAAAAATGATAAGACGCTTTTAACAAAGAAATTATCTGCGGTCTGTGTTTGGAAAAATGATAAGACGCTTTTAACAAAAAAAATTATCTGCAGTCTGTGTGTGTGAAAAAATGATAAGACGCTTTTAACAAAGAAATTATCTGCAGTCTGTGTGTGTGTGAAAAAATGATAAGACGCTTTTAACAAAGAAATTATCTGCAGTCTGTTTGTGTGAAAAAATGATAAGACGCTTTTAACAAAGAAATTATCTGCAGACTACATTCGCTTCAGCTGTTGCTATTATGGCCCTGTTAATGGTGGATTCAAGTTGGGCTACTCATAGAAAGGTGCTGCTGAGCAAAAGTGATTCCAGCGCTTCACCGATCTTCAATGTCATGGACTACGGTGCACATGGCAGCGGTCTAAACGATGATCGGACGGTAACTACCTTTTAATCAATTATTATATATGTTCAATATTCTTTTGATACTCGTGCAAAGTTTGATGCGCTGAGCATACCTTGCCCTTGCCCTTCGACTCACTGCACTATTTTTATAGTGGGAATAGGTTTTTCTTTCTTCTGACCGTCCACAAAACATGCTTGTTCCTTGATATATCATATTACTTTGTAATCTAATTAAATTTTTTACAACCAATTTAGAAAATATACGTGTTCCTTTATATACCTTTCACACTCTGACTGAAATTTGGGAAAAAATAGATTATATATACTTTGCAATCTAATTAAAATCTTTACAACCAATTAAATCTTATAGATGAGAATATATTTTCTTCCCCCAACCACAAAATGTGACTAATTAAATTATTAATATTGTTATGATTATTTCTCCTTTCGTGGTTATTAACTCGCTGCTTATGGTTATTTTCTTGTTATTTTAGG
Organism: Pinus taeda; assembly: GCA_000404065.3. Taxonomy (NCBI): domain Eukaryota; kingdom Viridiplantae; phylum Streptophyta; class Pinopsida; order Pinales; family Pinaceae; genus Pinus; species Pinus taeda. The sequence goes on from APFE030133975.1 coordinate 12,617, forward strand.
CATTCCAAGAAGCATGGCAAGCAGCGTGCACGGCACCCTCCGATGCAGTGTTCCAAGTACCGTCGGGAAAGAAATTTCTAGTTACGCCAGTGACATTTCCTGGTCCTTGCAAGTCTCATATTTCAGTAGAGGTAAGAAAGTTGGATGTCGGGTTGTCTACCTGTGATGACAATAGACGCAAATTATGCTGACATAGATTACTTGCAGATTACAGGAACAATAGTTGCACCCAATCAACAATCTGCATGGAATAGCAATGAACGTGGTATGTGGCTCCGATTTTCTGGCATATCTAGGTTGACCATAGAAGGCGGTGGTGTCATTGATGGTCAAGGCCAGGCTTGGTGGTCGAAGTCCTGCAAAGTGCACGAACAACACGTAAGCATTTCTATTTCACCTGGCCTTTTTGTCACCATTGTGTCGCATTCTCTAATATTCCATCATCTCTCCTCCATTGAATATCCACGTACCACTCCACCCACTAGCACCATCCACACTCATCTCTCCAACTCTTAACATTTAACATTAAACATCAATACAACAAGTATAAACCATCTGCTTCAATTTATATTAATCATCAGAAATGTTCATGTGTGCAGGGTTGCCTCCATGCGGCTCCGACGGTTTGTTTCCTACCTAATCACCTTGTTTATTTGCTTGAAGAGAGACACGATGTTATAAATAGTTCATTTTTTATTTATTTTTTCTGTAAATTTTGATTGGAGGCGGCTGTTCTCATGCAATGGGTTTGGATTATGCTTTGGTCTTACAGGCAATGTCTATCACTGGATGTTCAAATGTTTTGATTAGAAATCTGCAATTTGTCAATAGCCAACAGATGCATCTCGCAGTGGTGGACTCTTCGGAGATCCAACTAAGCGGGCTGCAGATACAAGCTCCCGAGGATAGCCCAAACACTGATGGTATTCATATACAAAGAGTTCAAAATGCCCAAATCGACAACTGTGTCATCGAGACAGGTTGGAAACTATTAATTCCACCGCTTTGCGTTAATTTGTTCATTCACGTAAACCCATTTATCGTAGATCCAATAGCTTAATAATAATTTAGTATATATCCATCTAGCTTAGACCTATCTTAACGTTGCTATAAGTGCAAACCTTAATTTTACCTATCTAAACTTCAAATTGACAAACATGCTAATTATGGTTGTAAATATTGTATACCAGGGGATGATTGCATTTCCATTTCGTCAGGCTCATCTACAATTAATGTCAAAAATATAAATTGTGGCCCAGGCCATGGCATCAGGTGAGATATGTATTTTTGCTCTTATCATGCAGAAAATACAATACAATGAGATGAGACATTAAGAATGCAATTTTAATTGTACTTCTTATTTTCTGCAGTATTGGAAGCCTGGGAGAAAATGGCGAAGCAACCAAAATTGATGACATTCTTGTCCAAAACGTCACTTTTAGCGGAACATCCAACGGAGCTAGAATCAAGACTTGGCAGGTTGGTTTAGCATGTGTATGACTCTTTTAACTATTTCTATTCATTTTAATCTTTTCTCTTGAAATTTTCACTATGCAACAACAATCCATTACAATTTGTAATTGATATTAATCTTCATTATCTACCATGATGATAACATAATTCATGATTTTTCTAAATATACAGGGTGGTTCTGGCTATGCACGGAATATCACATTTGAGGACATAGTTGTTGATAATGTCAAGAATCCGATTATCATTGATCAGTATTATTGTGATTCGTCTTCGCCATGCAAAATTCAGGTGATCAGCTAACTTTTGTGCACAATTCCATGTTGTTTTCATAACATACCCGAGGGAAAAGCATATACAACACACATCCTAATTAATTGGGCATCGTAGCACTTTTGTCTCTTTTAAGATTGCGTTTTGTTCCAGCTGTTCTTGAAATATCAGTTTGAAGTCTGTGGGTATATAGTTCCCATATATGTCGTCAATTCTGAAATACTGGTGTATGTGCATATAATAAGCACGAAAGCATAATTTCTTTCCCTTTAGTATCCATTCGCTTGAAATAGGTAATTAATTATTTTTAGCGTCATTAGTTACAACTATACTCCAATTATAAACAAATTTTGGATATTGGTTTTGAATCAGTAATCATGTCTCTGATATAATTTTTCGCCATGTTAAATGCATAGAAATGACAAATAGTATGTAACACAATAATTTTCATACGTATCGATTATCGCAATATCTTTTGGACATATTGGTTTTGAAGTTTGAAATCAGCAATAATATTTGTGATGATGTTGTGTGCAGTCATCTGCAGTACAAATAAAGGACGTCACTTTTAAAAACATCCACGGAACGTCATCGACGAATGTGGCTGTGAATTTTTCGTGCAGCGAAACAGTTCCGTGCACAGGAATTACTTTGGAAAATGTTCACATAAGTTCAACGGCTGCAAACACAGCAAATGCAATATGTACCAATGCGTTGGGAATGGCTTTGGGGACTACTTCACCACCCAGCTGCCTTAAAGACTAGTGTGGTCCTTCTATTTGTTCAAAAGCTTCACAATAAAACATGGCCAAATTCATTTATATTGTTATGGCCAAAGTTAACAAGATTCATTTATATTATTATTGGTAAAATTAAGAAGATTCATTTATATTGTTTCCTTGAATACTCTGAGTTCAATTTGGTTCTTTGCGTCTACTTACTTTCTATTATATTAGACTAAGATATTGTATTATATGCTTATATATATATTTTGATGGTTGATTCATCTTGCTACCACTCCAACCTCAGGGGGATCTTTGTCATCTTAACTCGTACAATTCCATGACTTCATATCCCAAATATTTGGATATGGAATCTTCTATTAACATTTACTTTACATTTTCACAAATTTGCTAAGTGAACTTCCTAAAAAAAACTCATATTTAAAAATACAATAATTTAAAAGATTTATAATTAGAAACAAAGTGTGTAATTTTGACCCAAAAGCAATATTTTCCTCAATTTGAAATAATTCGTTTGTCTTGAATAAAATCTTATGTATATTGATATTTGAAACTAGTTCTTAGTGTTTATCTTGTAGGAAAGCACTTAAGCATAAATTGAATTCTTAATGGTGTAGAGTAAGTGGCTATGTTAGTTATATTTATTTTTCTTTATCCGTTACTAATACATCCAGTGAGTTCGATAAATTGTATGCCTCTTACTTCAATATCAAATGTTTTTATATTCCAAATTAAGAATTGTATATATGAATGTCAAATTTACAATTAGTTTATATCTTATACTAATCTTTTACAATACTTTGTGTTCAAAATTACTACTTGTACTTAGAATTCACTCCTCCTCAATATATAATAGATTGAGCATTAAAATACATTTAGATTCATACATGTTTGAAATGAATAGTAATAATTTTGAATTAAATGATATATAGTTCAAATATATATTTTGGAAATTCATTATGTTATCTTAAATGTTATAAGAAAAATTGTTAAAAGAATATTAAATCATAAATGGAGAGAAAAAAATGGCAAAGCATTCAAACTGTGGTTTGAGGGAAAATGCATTTCATAGTCGTATACTTATTAGAATGATAAAACCATTGAAATGTACATAATGCATTTAGTAAAATTAAAGATATAATTTAAAAAAAATAATAACTTGATGAATATAATTGTTTAATTGTATAATCATCATTCTATATTATTGGGAATTTGGGGAAAAACGAAGTGGATTATATTAAAAATATATATTCTTTATTTTTGTTAAAAATTGCAATAACTTACATCATAAAATTGATTTAAAAAATATTTTTTTTGATTCAATATTTATGAATATTTTAATAAATAAATGAACAAATATCAAACTCAATTATAATCACTTTAATAAATAAAAGGACAAATATCAAACCCAAAATTATAATCAATAAAAAAACATTATAAAAGAGAATTATAAAGAGGAATAAGAATTTAATGATAATAACTTTATTTTTTTTCTAAAAGGTGTATTTAAGGTTTTAAAATGATTACAATAAATCAATAAAAATTGGTTTATTCTCAAGAGTTAGCCCAAGTGGTGTACACCTAGACACGAAGTTCTTGTTGTTGTTGGTTACTCTTTAATTACCTTGTGTCCCGCAAACATGACTTGCCATTCAATTTAACATTCACGATGAAGTGCTCCGAGTTTCCGCTACTTTCATTCCAGGTAAAAAAATAAGAATTTAATAAATTTTGATGATAAATTTATTTTAAAAAACGAAAATGCCTAATAATAGAGAAAATAATGCAATACTTCAATATCGAAAATAGCTAAATTTTGATAATGCGTTTCTAGTTTGTAAGTTAATAATCAAATTATAGAGAGAGAGAGAGAGAGAACACACTTATGTGAGTCCTAAGATGACTAGCATGCCTAATCTACTATCGTGGGGCATACTAGACCTATCCTTAGCCACACCAACCCTAAGCACGAATGGATTCCTCAACCACACTAGTCGTAAGCATGAATGGATCTTTCTAGAGAAAGTATCAAACTTATAACCTTTACAACATCAAGTACCTTGAAAAAACACTACACCCTATGGGTTTAATTAAAATTTATGCTATATAAAATATCTAGTTGCTTTAAATATATAAATATAATATTTTCAAAATATTTAGAATTATAATTAAAAATAGCTACTCTTCACATTGAAGAAGATAAATTAAAAAAAAATTGTTGAAAATCAATTAAAAATTATTATTTCACTAGAATGAAAGTATCTAGAGTTACTAATCACGATAAATATCAAATTATGTTAAATGTGCAAATAAAATAATAAAAATAAATAATGACAGATGAATAAAAAAAATCTTGAAAATAAATTAAAAATCAACTAAATAATCATAAGGATGACTTTATATATGAATAGTAAAATCGCTGGGTAATACGCAAGCAGATGTGCAATTTGATTTCGTTTGTGGCCATCAGATCCGGAGAGGGAAGATCAACGGCCACATTTTGGCATGCAAGTTGGTGGACCCGAAAGGATAAAACCACTAATGGTTTACCACCATCATCGGGCGACATCCAAACCAAAGACTGTTTTAATGAAAAGCCAGCGATTCCACTCAGGAAGCAACACGTGGCGGAGGACCGGAAAAGCAAATCGCCTTCATCGCGCGGTACTCAGCGGGCTTTTAAACCGTGCGATATGGACACCAGCCATTGGATCAGAAGGAAAAGATCAACGGTCAGTGTTGATCATGCAACTTAAGGGTTTTTCTGCGGGCTTCGCCTCCGCGCGGGTTGAATTTTGACTGCCGGATTATTAGAAGACAGATCAACGGGCTTTGGATCCACTTGCCCGCTTTTGGTTCCAGGGCAGTCTAGGCCTTGTTTCTGTTTGATTTTTGGAGGGTTTTATGGGTACTTTGGGTATTTTCACTCTCCCTTTGTGGGAGTTTGTGCCTTTGTGCGTCTCTTGTAACCTGTGTAAAATATTTTTTACCTAAGTTAATAGAAGGACCGTCTCTTGCTTAAGCAAAAAAAAGAATAGTAAAATTATTAATAATTTACTAAACTATTTATATATAAAATGTTTGCGCAATTTATGAGGAGACAAGGTTAAGCTCTTAAATATTTTTTAAAACTATTAAAGAAGATAATATGAACAAATCACAAAAATCAATATTTGCTTTTGAGGAAGAAACGAATATTTTGACTAAACAATTTTAGGATGTTTAGTTTATTTCGAGGAGACCATGTTGTGAATAAGGACTCTATCCAAGCATAAAATCCATTAAAATATTATAATTATAATAGTGTACAGATCAATTAGGGTGAGCATTGCTGACTGGGAAATTGGAGTGAGAATATGGAATATAATGGGCTGTCCAATTTGATATTTTTTGCCTTTCAAGTTAGAAACTACATTTGGAATGAGATTTTTCTTTTTGATGGTTTAAAATAATTTTTTTTTTTTCACTACTCGTTCACAGATACCCATGGTCAGTGGGTCCGCTACGTCCAGGATCGAACAATTCTAGGGGGGACCCCACCCGAAGGGGGCCACACCCCTCGGCCTATTTACTGACCTGACCCCAAGAGCTTTCAGGTTTCGACCCTATGACTTCCCATTGGCGAGGGCTCGGCTTGACCGATTGAACTAACCCTTGGGGCTATCGATGGTTTAAAATATTATTGTTAATGTATAAATAAATTAAATATTATGAAAAAATCATACTATATTCGTTATTCAAATTTGATATTCTAATATTTTTAATTTTCGATTATATATATATATATCAAAAAGAGAAACATCTATTACACTTACGAATGGTTGCACCACTAAATACTGTCAGTACGGTCGCACTCCCTATCTTAAAATAATTTGATCCTTGAAATGAAATTTGGTCTTTGAGATGCAAATGTTTTTCTATTTATTTTAATGATTAAATGATTCAGTTTAAAAGAACGATCGGTGTGGCTTTGACGCCTTTTCTCTCCCTTTGGTATTTGGAACAGTTTGGTTCATTTATAGCCTAGTTGGTTTCAAAATTTGTTTTGAGCATGGTTAGAAATTGCAAAAACGCAATTTGGATATCAAATTCTTGACATCACCAATCATTTATAGTTGTGTTGTGTGCAAAAGAAATTAACGAAGATGCTTAAAAACTATGGATTGGCCTACATCACCCTAATCAATAGAAGTTATGGTATTTAATGATCATCCTAGTTGAATGGATCCAAATTCCAAGTATTTCCAAGGAGAATCCAGTTATGATTTTGTTGGAATTTGACAACTAATTAAGTAAATATGTGTAAATTGTATTAGTTACTGCCAAGTTAGTTTTATACCGGAGAAGCAATTATGCAATGGAGGAGGCTCTTATATAACTGATGAATGCCCGAACTATTGTAATCATGGAAAATAATTATTGATTGAATAAAGAATTCAATCCCTTGCCCCTTGGATGTTTCCTTGACACCCTGTCAAAGTTTTACCACGTAAAATCTTGTGGTTTTTTACTTGTGTCATTGCA
>APFE030133982.1:0-23311 GCA_000404065.3 Pinus taeda
GTGGAAGGAAGGCTTGACATGTAATCCATGGAGATGGATTCCCAAGGTCGACTAGGGGTAGGAAACGGGGTATAGAGGCCTTGCTTCTTAATGGTTGGTTTGGCAATGGCACAGGCAGTACATGATCGAATGTAATTCCCAACATCCTGTAGAAGATTCAGCCAATAGAAATAATTTTGTAGTACTGCCACTGTTTTCTCGACCCCGAAATTCCCAGCAGCCCGACTGTAGTGTGCTTCCCAAATCATCTTGGCACGCTCGCTTGAAGGAACACAGAGGTGACCGAGGTGGCATAATAAGGCATCCTAGAGGTGAAAATATGCAACCTGCCGACCCTCCAAGAGTGTCTGGTATGTGTGGCCGAATTCTGGGTTGCTTTTGCAGAGAAGTGGCCAATCAGAAGTCTCGTGCCCGCAAGAGTTGAGCACGGTGGTTAGCGCCATGATCGGTCGTCGACTGAGGAAATCTACAACATTATTGGTGCTGCCCTTTTTATACTTGATATTCAAGTGAAACTGTTGCGAGTATGTAGACCACTTCTGATGGCGATCATTCTGCAATTTCCCTTGGGTCTGTATGAACTGCAAAGGTCGGTGGTCTGTGTGGATGACCGTTTCCTTCCCCAAAATGTAATGCTTCCATTGTCAACAGGCCTGTACAGTGGAATACATCTCCTTATCATAAGTGGGGTACTTCCGGACTGTGTCTGAAAGTGTTTCACTGTGATATGCCACTGGATGTCCATGTTGAGCAAGGACTGCCCCAACAGCATAGTCAGAGGCATCTGTCTCGACTCAAATGGTTGTTGTAAATCAGGTAACGCAAGCACTGGTGTCGTGTAGAGGCGATCCTTCAACTCCCTGAATGCCTTCTGTTGAGATTCAGACCAAAAGAATTTTGCTTTCGCCCGGCCCTTGGTGACTTGACTCAAGGGCCACGAAATATGAGAAAACCCCAACAGAAACCTGCGGTAGAAGTTGGCAAGACCTAGAAAGCTGCGGAGCTCTGTTGGAGTGGTTGGAGCTCCCGAATGATTTGGACCTTGGCTGGATCGACATGCACCCCCTGTTCATCAATGATGTATCCCAGATACTGAACCTCGGTCATGCCAAAAGTGCATTTCTCCAAATTGGCACATAGCTTGTGTTGCCGCAGTGTTTGGAGAACCTGTCGGATGTGGTGGAGGTGCTCTCCCCAACTCTGGCTGAAGATCAGAATGTCATCCAAGTATACTACTACAAAGGAGTTGGTGAATGGCCGCAAGATGTCATCCATTAGCCTCATAAAGGTTGCAGGAGCATTCGTCAATCCGAAAGGCATGACCAACCATTCGAAGAGGCCCTCCTTAGATTTGAAGGCAGTCTTCCACACATCTGAGGGCTCGATTGGTACCTGGTGATATCCTGACTTCAGATCGATCTTGCTGAAATATTTCGCCCCCTTTAGTTGGTCTAGGAGGTCATCAATCCGCGGGATCGGGTACCTATTACGGATAGTGATCTTGTTTAGCGCCCAATAGTCAATACAGAGTCTCCACGTCCCATCCTTCTTCTGTACCAACACTATCGGGCTCCCACAGGGCGAAGAACTCGGACGGATGTGACCTTTCTGCAGGAGCTCCTAAATCTGCCTCTTGATTTCATTGTTCTCCAGAACGGATCGCCGATAAATTGGTCCATTGGGTAGCGGCGCACCTGGGGTCAGATCGATGGAGTGCTTGACTTGACAGTGCAGAGGAACCCCTGCCGGGGAGGTGAAGATGTCTTCGTACTCCTCCACAATCTTGTCCATCTGTAGCTGCCGTGCAGAGGGACCCCGTTTGGAGGCCGCGGCCACTGTCTTCTTCTTCTTCTGAGGGCGTATCGTCAGGAAAACAAATTTCCTGGTTTTGGAAATGATCTTACTGCATTGTTTTGCAGTAATCAAAGAGATGGCGGCAGGTGGTGCTACCTATGGTATCCTAAACAACTTATTTCCCAATGTAATAATAACAGCACGGGGCCTTGATTCATACACAGCATGTCGCTTCCACAAGTATGGTTGTCCTAGTAATAAATCACAAAACTCAAGGGGAGCAATGTCACACAATACCTCATCCGTGAAGGGCTTGATGTTGTACGGAAGGCGACACTGCTGGATCACGCGAAGATCTCGTCCTTGGTGAAGCCACCCAATGGTGTATGGTTGTGGATGTGCTGTGGTCGGTAAGCCCAACCGCGCTTCACGACCTCGGCCGAGATGAGGTTCTTTTGACTCCCGCTATCAACAATGAACTGTATCGGGGAGCCCTTTACCCACATCTGGGAGTGGAAGAGACGCTCCTCCTCCTCTGGATCTTCGGGTTCATTTTTCTGGATCTTTGCGGTAGCAACAGTGGCGCTGGGATCCGCATCAATGATCTGCTTCCCTTTTTCATACCCCTTGTCGGGTTCTGACTCAGAGTCGGAACATGCATCTGATTCTGAAACCTTTAGCTCAGCCACCAGTGACTGCTTGGCCCGACACTCACTTGTGTTGTGAGTGGAGCTCTTATGGAACTCGCACCATTTTCCAGTGTCCTTTTTTGGCTTCGCGGCACTTTTCTTTGCTTGCAGCTTTGGCTGGTTGTCTTGGGCTGTCCCGCCTTTGCTTTGTCCTTTGTTCTATGGTTTAGGGCACTTTTCCCTTGCTTTGGATTCGCAGATCCAAAGTCTCGCTTCTTTTTTTTAAACTTCTGCTCGACCTTGACAGCATACCGGTATGCTACGCCGAGCAAGGAGATGTTCAGGAATTCTATTCTTCCTGGATGTACTTGTGCAAGCAGACACGGTATTTGAGTATCAAATGTTCCTCCAAATCCTTGATCCCAACTTTGTGCGAAGGGTATGGAAAAGATTAGTGAACTCCGGCACGTCTTGGTCCCTTCCCTGCCGCAGCGTGGTCCACTTTATGTATTCATCCTCATAGCTCCCGACAGGGTAGTACTGCTCCTTGATGGCATTCAGGAACGAGTCCCAGGTGGGTGCGGCTGAAAATAGTGAGCCAGTACTTTCATCCTTCTGCTCGCAGTAGGTTTCCCACCAGTCCTTGACGTGGGGGGCTGCTTTGAGAAGAGCAAAAACAATCTTTTCCCGACTCGAAAAAATTCATGAACAGAAAAATAACCCTCTAGCAGATTTAACCATTTATCTACGGCATCGGCGTCTATCTGACCCTCGAATATGGGGATTTCAAAATTAACTTGTACCTTAAAGGGTGTGGCGTTTCCAGAGAAGTTGCTGGAAGCCGATGCGCCGCTTCTGGGTAGCCGCTGAAGGATCTGCGCAAAGCTGTCCATCATCGCGTTCCGTTGTCGCTCAAGCGCTTCTTCGAGCAAGATTTTGATGGGATCTCCTGCCCCCTCGCCTTTCTTCTCTCCGCCATGGGAGGCCGTCGGGATTTGCGAGGCTAGTCTTGCAAAGGTTCAACCAGTTCAAGCCCTAACTGCTTATATCCCGACCTTGTTGGGGACATGCAAAGAAAAACAGAGAAAAAGCAGACCGCTCTGATACCACTGATCCGGATTTAAACAGGAACGCAACAAATTACAGAGATAACCATATACACAATATGCAGCGGAAATAATACTTCATTTCATTAATGGAAAATACTGAAATATGCTTACAATCAGAAATGGAAATAAACTAGCTAGGGCGATGGTAGCTTATCTCTGAGAAGAGATGTGATGTTGAGAAAGACAATGGTGGGGGTCCAGGTGGACTTGGCAGGTGGCCACCAATATCCACCTGGATCAGTTGCATCTAAGTGAGTCAACATAACTCTACTTTTCCAACATCTTGTTTCATGCAATATGCAACACACTTTTAGGAGAAAGGAAATGCATCCAAATAAAAAGGAAATGCATCAATAAGGTGAAATTTGCATCGATTATCAAAATAAATGCAAGGCCTTAATTGGTTAAGAAATCTAACCATTTCTTTCCAAACCATTTCAATGGTGCTTCTTTCAGCTGCACTTCATCATGTGTATCATCCTAACCCACATCAATTATGGAATCCTCTTTTCCGTTCTTGCCAAAATCTCTCTCCACCTTCTTCAAATGTCGTGGATGACTTGTTTGATGCAAAGTCTAACAGTTGTCTACAATATGACCCTGCTTATGGTAATGAGTACAAAATAATCGCATCTTCTTTGCAACATGGTTTCCATTACCCAATGGATCTTTGGCTTTCTGTCTCTTTTGTTTTGAAAGTTTCGTGTGTATGGCTATCCTCTTCCAACACATCGAAATAGTATGGTTATTGAAACCACAAAAGGAACATGTAAGTTTTCTCCAAATATGATGTGAAGATTTACCATGTTTATCATAATCAAAAGAAACTTGATTAAAGGCAGATTTATACCTTGCACATTCACCTTTGTTGCCTTCTTGAAGAGGTGAATTTGATTAGGTTGTCACTCTCTTTGGAATACCGACAATGGTTTCAATGACCTTAGAGATTTCAACATCTTCTTGTTTGCCATTTCCACTACTTGCATGATTATGAGCATCTTCTTTCCAAGTGGGTATAAACCTTTTGCATTCCTCATGAATACAAACTTCACAAGATTGAGGTAATGACCATGTAATGAAAGTCCTTCTTGGAACACCTTCATGTGCCTCCTTGGATTTGGAGCATTCTCCATCATGTTGTCCATAACCAAGACCCAAATACCTAAGCCTTTCCTCAACAATAATTGGCTCAACTATGGCTTGTTCATGTTTCCCTAACCCTTTACCTTCATAACCCTTTTTCATCAATAATTTGGATCCTATTCCTCTAGTGTGTCTTTCAAAAGCACCAAAACATTTACTTTGAGAGGAAATTGAAGATAAACTTGAATTGCATACCTCATTTTCATGCACATACTTGGCTAGGGTTTCCTTGGGATCATGGAGTTGAATCTCCATCTCATGCATCTTTTCAAGAATCTCTTGTTTTGTCTCCTTCATGGCCATCAACTCCTCTTGTAGTATAGTGTTCTCCTTCATATCTTCATTCATCTCTTGCACCATATCTCTCATGATTATAATCTCTTTCAACATCTCTAAATCAAAGAGTCTTGCTAAGGAATATGGATTAGAAACATCACTTGTTGAAGCTGCCATCACACTTGTAATGCATCAAAAAGCTTCACAAAGCTAAAAAAAGTTCTCAACAAAGAAACATCTCCCTTGTTCAACTTACACACATAAACTTGCACACAGTTAAATTCTCCTTGCACAAATACAAAACCAATAGCTAATTTTCTAGCTAACCTTGGCAAACCATCTTAGGATAAAAATGAGTTAAATTTTCTCTCCAACTTGATCTGAATGTTGGGCAAACTTATTAATGTTATGCAAGCTCCCTCATTAGTATTAAAATAAAATATGTTTAGGATCGTCTCAAATTAACCAAGATGTGAGGATTTATGTGTCAAGTATTGAGTGTATTTTATGAACAATTTATGAGGTTAATTAGTTGTTTAAAACGCATATACATCAATTAAATTGTAGAGAAGTAAAACACAACAACTCATAACACAAAGTTGATAAAGGAGTTCACCCCTCCTGGGCTACATCTCCTTGGACCTGTTTCAATGGCTAGGACCTCTTTGGATTAATGGTCAATTCTCTGATTACATGCACATGAAGTGCTCCATTGGATTCAAAAGACCCAAAAACCCCAAAAATGACTATCCAAGCTCTGCAATTGGATTTCATCTGATCTAGGATTGACCTCCTCTCCTAGTGGCCCTAGTGTTCTTTAAACTTCAATGTAGAAAAATCATAAGTGCATTTATGCCTCTGAAACCTATTCCATTGTGTTCAGAGCATCCAAATCATCTAGGAATGGCTCTTTCTGAGCCAAAATTGGTTGAAAATTGAGGAATTTATGGTCTCTTCAGTTTTCCCTAGGAAAACTCCACCAAATCTCGAGAAATTCCAGTTAACCCCACCAAATTTGGAGTAGTGTCGGATTTGTTAGACCCCATAAAAATGTCGCCAAGTTAATCCACAATAAATTAGGGATAATCATGGGTTAATTAATGCTAATCCCTCTTACTGCGTAGCGCTGGCCTCCAGTTATGGTGTATGGTTGTATGCGGAGAGGGCTAGCCCTCTCTTTCCCTCAACCGCCTCGTATTATTACTTTAAATGAAAAGTGCATCCCATATTTGTTAAGAAACATGCTTGGGGTAGAACGGTAACACGTTGGGCTTGAGTGGGCTAGGTCACTGGTTTGACTCTACTGGCCTTCCAAATAATCATGACCTTTGAGAGGGCACATGATGGCCTCCAGGCTTGCCACATGTCAGCCTCTCATTGGTCCTACCAAATGCCTTTGACCAATTACATGCCGACATTTGTCACAACGTGATTGAACCACTTGTGGAAATATTCCAAGGAATATTTTAGGAATATTCCTTGGAATATTCTTTTTTCTGACTGGCTATACGGATGCCTAGTCAGCATCTTAGTCAACCTTGTACCCAGAATTTTGCTTGTTTGTGAAAGCAAACAAAAGTCTCCATATTTCTCATACGAGCTTTGTTTTGAGTGAAACAAGTTGGATTGGGATTGATTCACCGAGATGGACACGGTCATTCAAGTTTTGAGCGGTTCTGAGCACTTTGATTTTTGAGCAAATTTTTGCCCCTAATCCAAATTCCGATCAGTGACTGTCATAAAACATGCTTATAACTAGTAAATAACCAAAGATATATCAATGAGGAAACAATCATTAAATTCACATAATGGAAAGCAAATTTACTCATAAAATACCAAAGGAAAAGGAGCTCTTATTAACATATGCAAATCTAACCAAGTCAAGGACTTCCATGTACCACCCGACCATAGATTGGGCTGAAACAAATATCTCTTTCAGCTAATCAGCCTCGCACCATATTCCAAGCATGAATGTGGGATACCATGAAAAAAATCAAACAAAACCAAACTAGGGCTTCTAGAGGCCAAACCACCTCAATCCTCAACTAGTGATTCCACCTCACGGTCGGACATCACTAACCATCACCAGATAAGTCTCTACCCAATATGTCTAGGGCATCAGAGCATTTGATCAAACCAAGGCTTCCAAGATTAGTAACTCAACCCACATATGTTGTCAGGATTCATAACATTTGTCAAACTAGGGCTTCCAGGACTAGTAACTCAACCCACCAAGGGCTCCAGAGTGTTTGTCCAACCAAAGATTTCAGGACTAGTAACTCAACCCAAGTTGTTACAGGGCTTTCAGAGTGTTTATCCAACCAAGGCTACGAAAACTAGTATCTCAACCCACAACCATAAGAAACATGAGAACCAACCAGAAAAGAAGAGGAAATAAACCCATAACACCATGTCTATCCAGGAAATGGAAAGGCTAGGCAAAACCATTGTCAATCCAGGTAGTCCTCCATGCGAATGACATATCATACCAAGAAACCACATGCATGTGGCATGCATACTAAAACTAGCAAGGAAATCATATATGCAAATCGGTACTTGCAAGCAAAACCCGTTGTAGTTGTTGATCTCGATGCCCTCTTGCACTTTCCTATTCTTCCTTTGCCTTCTTGCTCCAAATCCCAAGTATGCCACACTCCTCTAAGAGTGCTCCAAGAAAACTCTAAGTGTCCAAGAGTATGAGAGAGAGAATATAAAATGAGAGCTCCAAAACTGAGCTAGCAAAAATCTAACACTGACAAAAGTTGTGTACTAATCCTTAGAAGCCTTTTTATTAATGAGGCCTCTATTTTCTTCATTTTCCATTTTGTTTCCTTCATTTTCCTTCTCACATGCAACCTGTGACCTTTCACCTCCGTTTTCTCCCAATTTCCATTACTTTCATAGATAAAATGCCAATAATTGTTTCATGCCCTTCCAAATCCTTTTCCATTGCCTTTGCCAATTTCCATGGCCATTAATTAATCACAAGTGATCCCCATCACTATGTTTTTGCCCAACATTCAACTTGGAATACATGTCCCATGAACTTGGTTATTGTTTTGCCTTTATTTACTTTATTACATGGATTTTGACTAGGGTTGTTACACCAACCTATGGTATTTTTCCGGTGAATGCTTCTTCGGGACTCTTGTCTTCCAAAATTCAATGAGGAATCCTATTTTGGATATAAGAAGTTGTCATCGATGCTTCACTCCATAGAAACATAGGCAATTCTTGATCATGCATCATTGCCTTGACAAATTCTTAGATGGTTTTGTTCTTTCTTTCAACAACTTCATTTTGTTGTGGATTGTAAGGGACTAACAACTCCCTCTTAATCCTAGCTTCTTTACAAAAGGCAACAAGCTCCTTGGAGGTATATCCTCCTCCATCTTGGTATGTTGATTTTCTTTCCCTTTAGGTTTTCCACTTTAGCCTTGAATTCTTGAAACTTGTCAAATACTCTATCCTTGGTATTCATGAAGTAGATCCATGTCTTGTGTGAGAAGTCATAAATAAAGGCTACATGATATAAAGAGCCTCCAAGAGATTTCATAAGCATTGGACCACACATGTAACACACCCCCTCCTAATCCCCACCAAAACACATGTTAGGAGGAAGATAGTTACTATGATGACCTAAGATCCAAGGTGCCAGTATGGAAATGGGGTCTAATTTTTTATTTATTTATTGTTAATCTTTTTGATTAACTTAAAAACTCAATTAGACATCACCACTGCATTTGTTGCGTCAAGACGATTCAAGTGATATAAAATTTTACTTCAATCTGACCTTTGGTTCAAAATTTATTGCCATTTGACTTCTACCAATGATCCATATTGGATAATTATATTGTTTTTCATCCATCTCGATGCATTTGGAGTGGAAGAAGTGGAGGAATCAACTCATGGGACTATTTTTTACCAGTGGGACCCAGTTTTACAAAACAAGGTTTGAAACCTTCTGGGAGTGTTTTGAGGCATAGAAATACATTTGTTGGGGCTAAAAAAACATTACATGTTATTTTACACACAGATCTTTCCAACAACGCAATAATTGTGTCAATCAGAGTCCATATGCAAAAGTTATGCTACACAGAAGTTGGCCTTCCTATTTTAACACCTATAGTTCAGGAGGATGACACATCAACCCCCATCATTCATGGAAAATGGGATAGCCATGTGATTGTTATGTAAAATACTCTAGAAGAGTCTATATTGTAACTCTAGTTAAGAGTTGATGTAGTCAAAATTAGCCACTAATAGGCTAACGAGTTGTATTATAACCTGGCCACTAGGAGGAAGAGGCATTCCATTCTTTCGAGAGCATTTTTGTTCCATTACTGAGCAAAGATAGCAAGGAGAGATAGGAGGTAGAGAAGATAGAGAGGATATGTGCACTGTAGCAGCCCACGGGCCACAGACATTAGTTCTTTGTACCTACAACCATTTTTCCATACAGAGAAAGAGAGCGTAGCAACCTCACCTTCTAGTTGGGTTTTCTCCCAAAAGGATTTCCCATAACACATTTTGTGTCTTATGTATTTGTGTGTGAGATTTTTTTTTTTGTCGTTATATACTTTTTTGGATAATTTCCATTTACATGCATGCACAAATTACAGTAAAATCTACAAATCTAGAAATTAAGTAAAACTGTAATAATGTAGAATCTCATTATTTAAATATAATATTGTTAGATATGTTGTGACGAACTGTCTAGTGGAATATCCACATCAGTTTATCTATCAACTGATCCAAAAGGTGTCATGCCATAATTCCACCATGTTCCTATCCCAAGCAACCTCTCGCCTCGAATTGGGGTTAGAGCATTAGCTTTTGTAAGGGCCCCAATTTGGCACCAAGGCCAACAAGAGCCCATGATGGGCCGTGCTCACTTGAAGTGGTGAAAAACCAAGATGGAACCGAGTTGGGGAGATCACACGATGAGGTGTGACCACACAAGGCAAGACGCCCATTTATGCGACAAGGAACAACTTGGTGAATACTTTTCAAAGGGTGCATGTCGGAGGGTGAGCACACACAACACAACATAATAAAGGCATGTGATGGGCGTGTGCACATAAAATAACGGTTAGCCCAACATTGAAGGACCGCGCCCATGGGCGCGCCCTAACCCAAGGTGGGGTGCTCAGGCACCGCGACAGCAAGATGTAGCCAAAAAGGCAAGAAAGGGCGTCGCGATGGGCAAGCCATAGCGTAAAAGGCAAGCAAAGCTGCCATAATGGGCAAGACGTAGTGAACAAGACAAGCAAGGGCGTGAGTTGAGGGGAAATAAGGAAGTGTGATGGGGCGTGTAGCATGGAGCACATGGAAAAGGAAAAATGCCTACATGGCCCAGGATAGGTTGGTCGAGGGGCGCATCTGCACGACCAAGGTTAGGTCAGCCCAGGGGCGCTCACACAAGGAGTGTGGTCGGCTCAAAATGTGAAGGGGCATCGACCCACTTAAACCAAAATGCTAGAGCGACTATATGTAGAAGAGCTTGGCACTTGGAGGAGGCAACAAGAAAATTCACACAAGACAAAGAGATCACATAGTAGATCACAGAAAAGGGCGAGGTTTGTGATATTCCAGAAATGTGAGTTGTGTGATATCACAAAATTGCAAGGTGCACATCACAGAATTGGAAATTACAGCTAAGGCATATCACAAAAGGAGAA
The DNA here is from genome assembly GCA_000404065.3 of Pinus taeda. Classification (NCBI taxonomy): domain Eukaryota; kingdom Viridiplantae; phylum Streptophyta; class Pinopsida; order Pinales; family Pinaceae; genus Pinus; species Pinus taeda. The sequence continues at coordinate 10,633 of APFE030133982.1, forward strand.
GAGCTCGCCCAAGTGAGTTGTTTTTTGGGTAGGGACTGAGGGTTGGTTTTCTGATTGTTTAGTGACACCTATCTTGGGGTTTTTGCTGGGAAAGGTGCCAACCTTAGGTTGGGCATGCCCCAGGTTGTGGAACTTGGCATTTTAGGCAAGTGCATTGGGCTAGGTCAACGAATGCCACATTTATAAGTTTCTACTTGGGTAGCGCATGAGTCTGGGCATGGTTGTCCCTTTGTAGACTGTTGTAAAATACTTTGAAGTTTAATAAAAGAAGCAAAGGGGGAAAAGCGTTTTGGGAGTTTCACCATCTTGTCTCTTACTCTTGTTCATTGTTGTATTTGTGATATCTCACTTCTGTTTATTTCTAATGCTTATGTTGTTTTATAATATTGCAAAGTTATAATTGTTGGAAGAGATAATTGAACATATTGAACTTGAATTGGGAAATTGGATAAGTATAAAAGATAACAAGTGTTGAAGTGTGAAGAGAGTCAGGCATATTATGGGTTAGAGTAGTTGTATAATTGTGGCGAAATATCACCTATGCCACACAACGCCCATGGTGGTGTTAAGGCATCACATTGTGGGGCCATGACAAATACTATCAGAGCCTACTTTGTGAAGGTGGGCACTTGGAGAAGTTTGGAAGAAGTTGAAGAACTGTGATCAAGGCTGTGAACAAGTTAAGAGTTGGGCAGTATGATGGCAATTCTGCGAAAGGGTCGTAATAGACTTATGCAACTCATGGGAAGGTTGGGCCACATGAAGGAAGAGAGGCCATGATTGCAATAAGAACTTGAAGTTTTGGAAGATAAGATTAGAAGAGAGCTTCTTCGACTTAGTTAGGCAGGTTGAAGCTGTGGTCCATGATGAAGAAGAAGAAGTTACGATGTATGAAGGATATATTGACCCTATGGTTAAGTGCAATGCAAGTGTTGTGAACATGCAACCAAAAGAGGAATAGTTTGGTGGGATGATGCCTACCACAGTTGAACCATATTTGGGCATGTTGAAACCATTAAAAGAAGCAGACGATTATGGGGATGAGCATGAAGAAATAAGTGTTGCGAGTTTTACAATGAAAAATGAAGAACTTGGTGAGATGGAGCTTGCTGAAGTTGGACTAGATTCATGCATATCACAACCTTGGAAGAAATATGAAGCTATTGATGGAAGTCGTATGGTGATTCCCCTTGTGATAATTGAGAGAAATGTGTGATGGATGACCTTCACTTAGAAGGTTGAGGCATGTTTTCATTTAGTTATGTGATCGATGATTTTGGATTTTGCAGGACTTGTTTGGGTAGTATTCAACCTTAGGGCAGAAGGTACAAACACAAGGGTGGAACATGATGAACGTATGCGATGAGTGAGTCATGCTTAGCTGAATGGACATTTGGCTAAGTGCTCGGCATGACTCATAGAATGAAGAAGGAAGGGCACACCAAAGTGAAGAAGACATAACTCATACTTTGGTGGACTTCATCGTTGGAGCCTCATTGGGCCAAGGAGAAGTCTTTGGAAAACCTTTAGTGGGGGAGGCAATGATGATGGAAGAAATCCATGATAGCTATATGAGGGTAGGGTGAACGAGGGAATTAACTTCACCAAAGGCAAGGATGTGATGATTGAAGTTGCGATGGTCCTATCAAAGTGGGCAAGTTGGGTAGCTGAAATTGTGCACATTAAGTAGAAGAGAAGGGCATGGAAAACTTCGTGTGGGGACATCAAGCAAGGAACCAACAAAGGATGTTGCATATGGATATCAAGCAAAGTTCCAAGTGAGGATGTTTTGTAGCATGGACGTGCCTATGCCACATGAATATGTTTTTGCAGGTGGACTAATGGGGATGCTGAGCGCATTTGAACAATAAGCTCATGGTCATTTTGGAGGAAGACATGGGCAACCTAAGAGAATTCATGCGATGAAGAGGGAAGATGAAACTTGCGATGGAACTTGCAACCAAGACAAGTGTGCTTGCCTGAAGTTTTGGGTGAAGATTTTTCAAAGGAGCCTATGATGACTTGAAGAGAGTTGTAGCCAATGAATACTTCATGCGATGGTAATATTGGAGTGTCTGTTTGTTAAGGAGATGAGGTCAGTTTTGAACTTGACTTTGATGCGATATGGGCACAATATGGGATGTATTCATGAGGAGTGACTTGGTGGATGAAATAGGAGTAAGGTGCCTTGGATTTGGATGATGGTTGAAGCGATGAAGATACATTGGTGGGAGAACTTAGGCGTGGGTTGATTCTAATGAGACTTAACTATTTTGATGGACAAGGAGGTTATTGGCCCATGACCATGGGCAACACATGGAAGAGACGATGAGGAAAGTAGAGACTTTCTCCTTTGACAACGTTGATGAGTAGCATATCACAGATGAGATGGAGTTTTCTTCATGGACTTGGATATTGTATGATGAGTGTTGGTTGAAGGATTGATGCATGGATATGGGAAGGGTTCTTGATCAAATTTGAAGATGTAGTGAAGTTGTTGGTCAAAATTGTCATTGATGTCAATATGAGCATTGATGAAGATAATGATGTATGGATGAACGTTGATTGGAAAAAAATATGAAGCCCTAGCCTTGTTGAAGATGATCTAAATGAAGAACACGCTTGGATCCCTAAAAAAGAAGCCCTATCATATGATGAAACCCTAAAGGCTACCATGGAAAAACATATGATGAAACCAAGTTTGCCATGGATAAAATAATGACGGCAGTTCACAAATATAATTTTATTGATTGTAAAATGAACTTATTTAAGGATGGAATTGGCATAGGCTCATAGAAGATATTGATCTCTTTCCAAAGCTATTACACGCCTTTTAACTCCTCATATGCTGAGAGAAAATAATTTTACAAGTTGGAATATTTTTTTTTTTTTGTATGATAGTGGACCTGAGCCTACAGGTGCAAGTCGACTCCTCCTCCAAGGGGCATGTCATTTTGTTATAGGTCAAAACGTGTATAAATATGAAGTTGAACTCATCATTATTGGCATCATTCTTGGATCAGATTTAAGAGAGAAGAGTGAGAAGAGTTCACATCTCGTGAACCGAGGAGGTTGAGGAGGACATAGAAGATTAATGTTTGGGAAGATTTCTGTGTTGGGTTATCTTTCAAGTTCAGACTACAGAACTCAAACCTAAAGAACAGTGACCTAAAGAAGCTCAGACTAGTGGCATGTGGAGGCTCGGAAAAACATCACCTCAGACCTATGGAAGAATTGCAGAAGAATGGTCCTATGGAAGAGTTATATACCTCAGACTTGTGGACATGTGTGTGAACAACCACTTGTGAAGCTCAAACTAGTGATAAACCTTTATAACAGTCACCATTACAACTCATACCTGTGGACAATCTCCTGTGGAGGGATAGCACATGTGGATAGGTGGCTAGACAACTATTTGTGGAGCTCAGACTACACATTGTATCTGTGATTACTTTAAGGATAGTCACATGTGGCTTATAGTTTGGATTTGTGGCATGCATACCATTCATTCAGATTAGTGGCCTACATAGTTCAGACCTATGGAAATTTGGCACACATAAGCTCAAAGCTATGGTGGCTTGATCAATGGATGTTTGGACCAATTATAGCTTGGACCTACAGCAGACTTATGTGTGACACTTCTGACTTGAAACCTCTACACACTCATGAATAATGAAGATCTCGTGGCCTTGAACAATGAATAATTGAAAGCTTGAACAATGATGAATTTGGAGGCGTGAACAATGAATAACTTGTGACTTGAACAGTGAATAACTTGCAGAACTTGAAGCCTATAACAATGATGAATTTGGTGGCTTAAATAATGAAGAAATTGGAGCTTTAGATAGTGAATAAAACTCTCTTTCATATCTTGGACAATGGATAAATTAAGAGTCTATGAAGGAAGTCCTGAAGTAAGTCATTTATACATTATGTTTGTTAAAAGTTGGAGGGTTGGAGCACTAGAGGTTGGAGCTTTATGAAGCCCAAGTTGGAGCTTGGCAACAGGTTGGAGCCTAGTGGATTGAAGGGTTGGAGACCTCAACATTATTGTACTCAAATCTATTGTAAAAATAGGATTGGTGTCCTCATTTTTTCTTAATAAAATCCATATTATTTACTTTTTGGTTGTAATTGTGAAAAATCTTAACTGACATTAATTATAACAATTGAATGAAATACTAATTCACCCCCTCTTAGTATTTCAACGATTAGTATCAGAGCCATCTTCTTCATAATCAACCTAACAGCTGGAAGAAGGATTCTTAGTCACAATGACTAGTAAGGATTCAGGAAAAATCCCTCAATTTGATGGAACAAATTATTCCTTTTTGAAACCTAGGATGAAATTCTACTTAATGTATCTTGGACCAGAAGTATGGAAATCAGTTCTAGATGGGTCTATTGTACCACCTTCTCCACCAGCTGATTAGAATGGAATAAAAATTTATATAGCATATTCCAAAGCACTAAATTCCATAACAAGTGGAATCTCTGATTCAGAATTTACATTATGAACTGTGTATCTACCAAGGAAATGTGGGACAAGCTTATTACTATCTATGATGGAGACTCCAAGGTCAAGAAGGAAAAAATACAAAGAGCCTTAAAATGGATGACGAAGAAGATATTGCATCCTTTTTTCTCTGAGTAGATGAAGTTGTCAACTCACTCAAGGGTCTAGGTGAAAACATTGAAGAAAGTACAGTTGTACAAAAGGTTTTGAGATCACTTCTAGAACGTTTTGATTCCAAAGTCAATTCCATAGAAGAAATAAAGGACTTAGATACCCTAAAAATGGATGAACTTCATGGGATTCTCATTGCATATGAAATGAGAAAAGGGATCTCAAACCCTAAGGATGCTGCATTCAACGCTTCAAAAACATCGAAGAAAGGGGAAAATTGTAATTAAAGCATCGATGATTCCAATATTGAAATCAAACTAGCACAATTCGTGAGAAAACTAAAGGAAATGGTCCAAACTCAAAGGCAAGTATCCTCTCATTTGTTTCGAGTGTGGTATAATAGGACATTATGCTTCAAAGTGTCATCAAAAACATAATAACGATGATGAAGACAAATACAAAAAATAGGATTTTCAAGAAGAAAGGGTGAAAAAGAAAAAATTCTTCTCCAAACAAGATGACTCCGATGGACAAGAATTCTTGATTATAGAGAAAAAATCAACTAAAAATACCTTTCTACTCAAAAGGGATAATGATGAGTATGATGAAGAAGATGACTGTGCTAGAAGCAGTGAAGTATTATTCATGGCATTTATAAATGAGGATGATTCTGAAAAAGAAGAAGAATGAAATGTAGATGAATTACTAATGAATGCTATTGAAGAAAATGAAAAATTAAGGAAGAAGGTCATTTCTCTCAAAATAGAAAAGGAAGAAGCAAAAAGGAAGGAAGAATTTTTGAACAATAAACTAAAAGAATGAGAAGAAATATGTGAGAAACGTGAAGCGAAATTGTCTCTCTAAAGAAAGAGTTGAATCAGGGTAATAAGAGGTGGAAAAATTCTCAAACTCTTGATACCATCCTTAATACTCAAAGACCTCAACATGATAAGATTGGAATTGGTTTCAAATGTGAATCATCAAGTTCAAAGAAGAATTCCAATGAATAAATCCAAAGAAGTTATGTTGACATCCTTTGTAATCATCCAAAAGCAGACAAGTCGTTCCACCTAGAATAAAGATCCACCAACAACAACCCCCAAGGAATGAAAGAAAACTATCTCCAGGAAAGAATATTACATCAAGTTAAGGCTATCCAAATAGGTATCAAACTATCTTTCTTGGTTATTGTTTCTACTATAAAAGTTCTAGTCATCGAGCTAAGCATTACAAGGCATATAAGGATAATAGCCCACGGAGATATAAGACCAATTATCAAAATAAGTCGCTTGGTTCAAAAGAACAAGGTCAAATCAAGACCTATAATTCATTTGATCTTTTGGCTAAGTATGATCTAGTATGTTCAAAATGCAATGATTTTGGTCATGATGCACAAAATTTTCCACTTATGTCAAAAAGGGAAGAGTTGAAAAAGGAGGAACCCACTACAGATAAATGTGGTCCAACTTTATGTGCACAAAGTGTTGAAAATCAATGGTTTGTGGACAGTGGATGTTCAAGACACATGACAGGTGACCCAAGTAAGTTTATCTCATTAATTAAAAAGGATGGAAATGTATCATTTGGAAGTGGATATGCTAAAATTACCAGAAAAAGGATAATTTCTCTTGTTAATGGAATGGGAAAAGAAGAAAATGCACTGTTGGTAGAGGGGCTCAAACACAATCTTCTAAGCATTAGCTAGATTTGTAATTAAGGACATAATGGTATCTTCGCTACTAAATATTGTGAGATAAGAAAATCCTCTTCAGTATAACTTGTGGGAAAAGGAGTAAGAACACCAGATAACATATACATTTTGAGTAAAATTCAAGAAGAAAAATGCTACATAAGCCAAACACATGAAAGTTGGTTATGGACAAAGTGATTGGGGCACCTAAATTTTGACAACTTGGTTAAAATCAGTAGAACAAGTGTCGTAAGAGACATTCCAAAAATACTAAAACCGGAACAAGTTATGTGTGGCCCATGTCAACATGGAAAACAAACTAAAACTTGCTTCAAGCCTAAGGAATTCTCAACTTCAAATCCTTTGGAGATCATACATGCAGATTTATGTGGAACAACCAAAACTCCATCTCTACAAGGAGAAAGGTATTTTGCTTTATTTGTAGATGACTATACTAGAATGATGTGGGTATTCTTTATAAAATTTAAATCCGAAGCTCTTGAATGTTTTAATAATTTCAAAGCTCGTGGAAAATGAAAAAGAATAAAAAATCAAGTATCTTAGAACAGATAGAGGAGGAGAATTTACTTCAAAGGAATTCAATGATTTCTGCAAAATACATGGAATCAAAAGAGAACTTTATGTATCTAGAATTCCTAAACAAAGTGGAGTAGTGGAAAGAAGAAATATAATTGTGCAAGAAATGGCGAGAAAAGTGTTACTAGTAGCTGATTTGCAAGCCAAGTTTTAGAGAGAAGCAACTGAGGTAGCAATGTATACCTTGAATATAGCCCAACTAAAACCAAATAATGACAAGAATCTGTATGAATTATGGAAAGGAAGACCTACTTCAGTAAAATATTTTAGAATTTTTGGAAGTAAATTCTTTATGAATATTAATGATGACCCACTAGGAAAGTTTGATTCTCGTGTTTATGAAGGAATATTTCTTGGTTATTCTATAAGGAAAAAGCATACAAATTCTACAATAATCGACTACAAAAGGTAGTAGAAAGCATTGATGTAAATATTGACGACGAACTTCCAGAAAAGGAAATAGAAGTCCGTGAAGAAGATTCTATTCTTGAAGAATTTGAAGAAGATTCAACAAAGGAAGAAAAGGACCAAGAAAATCAAAAGGAACCATCTCCAACTCCATCAAAAGTAAAATTGCTCCAAAAACACCATATGGAAGAACACATTATTGGTAATGTAGATGATGGAATACAAACCTGAAGAAGGATGACAAATAAACCAAGAAAGGATGATGTTGCCTTACTATTCATGGCAGAACTAGAAAAATTTGTTCAAGCTAGTAAGGACCCTCATTAGGTGAAACTTATGGAATAAGAAAGGTTTCAAATATAAAAAAATGAAACATGGGAACTCGTACCTCGTCCAAAAGATAAAAATATTATTGGAACCAAGTGGGTGTTCCAAAAAAAAGAATGAAGATGGACAAATCATTAGAAATAAGGCAAGGCTTGTTTGTAAAGGATACTCACAAATTGAAGGAATTGACTTTGAAGAAATTTTTACCTTGATAGCTCAATTGGCAGCTATAAGAATGTTTTTCACATTTTCTTGTTCAAAAGGGTTCAAAGTTTATCAAATGGATGTGAAATCGACATTTCTAAATGGTGATCTAAAGGAATAAGTTTACATGGAGCAATTGGAAGGGTTTGATCTAGCAGAAGGAAAATATTTCATGTGTAAATAAAAAAAGTCATTATATGTATTGAAACAATCTACTAGAGCTTGGTGTTTAGTCAATTTAGTATGTCCTAAATTGCTATTTAAAATGTCAATCCGGGAATCGTAAACTAATGAAGTGAAGTGCACTGTATGTGCAAGATAACCTTTTCCTTAGTCTTTTGTCGTTTTTAAGTTTTTAGTTTGTTTTTGGGTTTATCTTCTGTGGATTCCCTAGTGTGAGATGGCGAAATTGAAAATTAAGTGTGAATGGTAATGATGATTTTTACAATGATTTTCCAACCTTAAAAGTTCAAAAAGAAAGTTTCTAAACTGACTGTAATGAAATCAATTCTCAAAAAGAAGTAAATGCATCAAAACAATGAACTAGTGACAATGGCCCAGTATCCTTACTGCTGTGTGAAAAAGAAAATAAAATCTAAACTTAAAGCAACTCAAAGACTGAAAGTAAAGCAACTAAATCACACTACTTCAACCTATATTCTGACCCTTCACCTTTCGACTCAGTCCGGCTATAGGAAGTGATCATAAACAAGCTGAGTATTATGATATCTAAATTGCAGGAAATTAAATTGCAGATTTAACTACTCATTCATATTTCAACTCTTGAAAATGACATAAGTAATTCAATCTCTAACTTGCAGGAAAGCAAACTAGATCACACTACTTCAAGTAATATTCTGATTCCTTACTCATTGAGTCGCTTGGCTATAGAAAGGAAATCATAAACAAGTAAGTAATATGATGTCTAAATGGTAGAAAAGTAATCAAGCAAAACAAAACTTTAAAGAAGTGACAATGCTGGAATTAAACTTAATGAATAAAAATCAGCAGAAAGGACAAGATGATCTCATGTCAGTAGCTATCAAAAACATGTAAATGTGCCCGGGCTGCCTACAAAAACCTGTAAAGGAAACACTGATAAGCTTAACAGTTTATGAAGAGAACATGAAATATGGACAGTGATGAACATTATAACAACATAAAATATGTACAAGTAATGACTACAAAAAGCAGTAAACAAAAGCAAGTAAGAAACTATACAAGCTTTGGTGTACAGGGGCCCTCTGTCACCTCAACCAACCAACTACTTATTCACAATTTGGATTCAGGAACGCTGTCTTCTCATGTATTGAATTGCAGAAATAAAGTAAAGGAAAATACAACACAATGGGATGAAAACAACAATAAAAATTACAACTTCCAGACTAACTGTTCAGCGTATATCAACACGTTATTTATAAGTGCAAATGCTAATAACTAATTCCTAGATTTGTGCTGCCAAGAGACACGTAAATCTCCACGGCCTAAGATTTAGCGTGATGGTCATTACAGCAGTTGAGTTCATGGAGTGGTGGCTGCTTGATTCGGTTCGCAGGCTGGTCGACAGTTGTGCCAGTACCTCCAAGAATGAAGGATCGTGCCACGCAATCCTTCACGTGTGCCAAAACAGAGCCGTGCCACCGCAAAATTCCTCATTTGGCCCTTCCTTTGACCGTCGTTGACCATGACTGTTTATGAGCGATTTGGCTGATATGAGAGGACACACTCCATGTACACGTCGCCTACATCCTGCCCATGTGGCTGGTTTCTCCATTGGACACCTGTAGCATAGCTTTTGACAAAATGGCTACGGAAACTCAGGCTGGCTGCGGAAAGTGACAAGTTTCCGCAACTGTTGAACAAAAAATCTAAATCAAACAACAGTCAGAAACATAGTTAGGAAACCATTTCATAAGATCTTTTTAGCCTACTATGCAATGATTTGACAGCTGGGTGGATGAAGTAAATGGAAAAAGAAGGCTGAAAGGGTATATAGGTAAGTGCAGGTTTGGGACTCAACATACCCCCACTGTGAAGGTGTTGCATGTCCTCATGCAACCAAAATTTAGACATTCCCCTCTAGTCCATGTGTTCTAATGCTTCTGCTAGGACATCTAGCCCTCTTTTATTCTTCTTTGGTGCCACCACCATCCTTGGTTTCCTTATTAGACATTTGAATTTGAGATTAATTAAGGCTTTGCTCAACTTTTTGCACTTTTTCTTCAGTTTCTTGTTTTTCTTTTGCCATAGTCCTAAATGAAGCATGGCGTTATCATGAATAATTTTATCTACTTTGCTCTATTCCTTGAGTGTTTCATTTTCCTGCTTGATATGCCTGCTTAGGACTTCTAATTCAAACACCTCCTGTTTTAAGGACTGAACTTGTGCATTTAGTGGCAGAGTGGTACTCGGACCTGCAGCTGATTTTTCTAATGACTCCAAGTAGTCATATACCTTCTGTTGATTAGGATCTATTTTAGGTGTCTTTCTTGGACTGAGCTCCAAATTTGGTGGAGGAGGAGGAGGACTGCTCTCTAGCTCTGGCCGAAAAGGGCTTTCATTATGTAGGGGACTAGTTCCAATACTTGGTTGAGGACTAGGTGAAGTACGACCAGCTAGAGTTTTCTCCAGTGTTTCTCCACCCAAGTCAATGAAGTGGGGTCGTTTTATTTGTGTTTTATTCCACTTCCCTCTTAATCTGTGGCTTCTCCTCAAGACTGGTGGACTAGTACTCTTTTCTCGTATACTCTGTTTCCATTTTTCCTTTTTCTTTGCTATAGCAGCCCTAAGATGTACTAATCTTTCTGATAGTGGTTGGTAATCCTCCTCTATGGATGGCTCAAGTGATTGCTAGACTTCTTGGATGGTCCTTTTACCTTTATCTTTCCTCTGTTTCTTGTCTTTAATTCTATTTTCCTCTTCTTGTTGACCAACTTCTTGAGTTTTTGTAGTAGGGGAGTCTTGGATTTGAGTGCTTTTTTCTCTCCTCCTACTTTTCCTTGGTGCCTTTGGTGTATTACTTTCAGAGGCCTCAGCTAGCTCTTGGAAGTAGTTTCTTATCAAGAATTTTTCCCAGGTATCTTTGCTTTTCTTTAGTTGGTCCTCAATGAGAATTTTTACAAGTCCATGATGGTATAGATGAGGTTCTATATTGCCTATGTGTTTTTGGACTGTAATACTCATTTTTTTCAAACTTAACAGCAAGAAATAAGGTAAATTAAGAGTCTGATTCTCTAAGAAATTCATCAGCAGTCTAGCATGGTACATGTACATTGAACCAAAGCGGCCCTCACAAGTGACAAATTTTTGGATAACTAATAGCAGACTAGCCCATTCTTCCTTCAGTGCATGAACAAGTATTCCTTTAGTAAACACAGTGGTGTCCATACCTGGGTTTCTTAGCATAATCCTCCATGCCTGTTCATCCACGCTTTTGTTTTTGAACCATTGTTCACCTTCTTGAGGTAAGCCTATGGCAGTTGCTACTGTTGTCTCGGTCACCGTGAGCTTCAAGTCTCCAATCTCCACCATTTGACCATCGAAAGACCGTGCAAAAGCCTTGGTTACCTCTTTGTTATAGCCTTTGAACTTCTGGATGAAGCGTAACCATTTGGCTTTCCTCAACAATTCCTTTGCTTGGGGGTAACCTTCTAAATATTTCGGTCCTTCTGGATCTGCCCTTAGTAATTTTCCCATTCCTCTCTCTGTTTTGAATTTCAACCGAGATACAATTGCGCAAAGGATTTAGCAGAGGGAAAGTAGCTCGGTTGCAGGGTTTGCTGTAAAATGCAGTGGCTGCAATTGGTAGCAGGTAATGGGAATGCCTCAAATTACAGGCGGAACAGAGGGTAGACAAGCACAAATAACTTCACAATTTGAAATGCGTGTATATGAAAGGGAAACTTTTAATGAAATGGTAAGTGAGTGGAGTGGAGACGAGATTTGAATTAACGGCTGCGTACGGGAGATTACACGTTTTGATAGATGGCTGCGGAAAATGCGGTGGAGAGGAGCTGTAAAGGGATTGGTCACATCTCATGAGCACAGGTGGCAAATGAAAGTGCAGTCAACTTGAGTTTAAACCCGAAAAATCCATCATGAGACCGTTAAGAAATAAATGTATGGTGTGCGGAGTAATATCGTGGGATAGGAGTGGACAATGGAGCTATCATATTGAATCATTGCACATAGTAGAACTTTTCATGGTTTGTTAACTATGCATAATCATGACTCTAATTGTTATTTGATAAAAAAAATTTGCTCATACCTTTGGAAACTTTGTCAGTTCTTGCCCATAGCCTTTATCCACTGTTCTTTCTTGATGTCTTGGAGATGCTCCATGTCTTCATGGCAATTGCTCAGTTACACCTGCATTTTCATGGTTTTTCACTAACATTTTGACTGTGAATTTTGCAAAACAGATTGGTGGTAGCTGTGGAAATCGTTTCTGGCTGCGGAAACGGTCTCCAGCTGCTGAAACTAGGACATCACCCACTTAGCTGAACAAAGGCAGTTAGAAAAGAACTAACTGAGTGAAAGTAGTCCTGAAAGGAGCTTTTATTAATGAAATGAGAATGACATGAATGAGATGGAGATGGAGTGAAATGGAAAATGAGATGGAGTGAAGTGAATGAGATGGGGATGGAGTGAAATGGCAAATGAGGTGGAGTGAAGATGGAAAAAAAAAAGGAGAGGAGAGAGAGATTTTTTTTTTTGTGGAAAATATAGAGTGTCAGGTGCCCCTGATTTTCACTCTGTATTTTCTGTATAAGACTGCCAATCTATGATTCCTTTTCAGGCTTATACATTTTTTTTTTTTTTTTTTT
>APFE030133983.1:0-10599 GCA_000404065.3 Pinus taeda
TAAATATGCCAAGTCAACAAATGAAGGCCACCTCACCAAATTAGACTTAGAGAACAAAATAAAGATGGGTTTTTGGATCCATTTATTTTGTATCTTGATGGTTATTTTAATTAATACTTTCCACAAATTGGATTTGAATCTCGATTGTATTTTCCTATATATTTCATCAAAAATATGAAGAAATGGTTGGGTTTTTTGAAAATATATAGTCATTCTTTGTGTGTTTTGAATGCTTTATTCATTTCATTTGCCAATATCAATATATTCTGACTAGTGATATAAACATCCATGCGATATTAGGTTCTAGTATGAACTCTGTATGTTTTTCAGTTTCTCCTTTATAATCTGATGAATGTATTCTTTTTGAATGTTTGGAAAAGATTAATTATTTCATAATCCATTATGTTTTGGTCTCTGAGTTAACTTTTCAAAGGTTCCCATCCTGATCTTCTAAAGCCACCATAGGATTCATTGAGCATGCCACATAGTGGTGGATTGGTCTTCTTTTTCTTCATCCATCTACAACAAATGGAAAAGGTCTAGAATCTTGTATCCACCTTGCCTTTATCAATACTGATTAGAAAACCTGTTATCCTAGATATTTGACCTAGATATTTGACTCCATCACCCAATGATCTATTGGTTTTGACCCAACCAAACCCTACATCAACACAACCTATCTAAATTTCTAGCCACAGTGTAAAGGTCAGAGAGAGCCTTCTTTGGATTGAAGGGGCTAGCCTTCAATCTACAAGTTGGAGTGAAATGGTTAACTTGGGAGATTCTCCTACAACCAAGAGAAAATTTCTAAGTGATAATGCCTTGGCGACCATACAATGGATTACGAAAGGTTTATCTTCCCCAGAACTACTTTGAAGACCAGATCTACTTTCTGAGAGAAAAAAGAAGGTTAGATAAGATAACGGATGTTCGATTTGTCCTAGCAACTCCATTGTCAGTGAAATCTAGAATTTAAAGTGTCATTGGCAACTCCACAATACGAATATGGCTTCAATGGAGGATTACAAATCTATATGCTCCTGTGCACTGCTCACATGTCCCTATTTTTCCAAGTTGTTTTCCCCGCATAGACTGGAAAACACATCTCCCAAAGTTCAACTATCAGGAAGGAGATGATGCAGTTTTGCGCCTGATTAAGTTTCACACACACACACACACACACACACACACACACACACATATCTATATCTATAGATATAGATATATATAAAAGCTTGTGATTAAGTTTGATGAGGATTTTTTAATGAAGATGTTTATGGATACCTTGGTAGACAAAGATAGATCATGGTATGAGAGATTAAAACCAATTAGCTTATACTCAAAGATTTTCACATAGTATTCTTGTAGTATTATGCAACGTTTCATCCTTCTTTGTCATTTTTCCAAAACTGTTGTGAGTATTGTGAGGATTTTATTAAGTACTTGCAAGTTATTTATGATGATGATGAGCTTATGGATGATGAAATTATACAATCCCTTTATGAATATTCTTCTCAACAGGAAACAATAGAAACTAGTTGTTGTGATAATTAGAACAATTTTCAGCAGATTAGAGCTTCTCCCTTGACAAAAAATGAAATAGATCAACTTCTTGGTGTAGACAGTGATGTTTCATCCCATGAAATTGATGAAGATATGCAGCAAGTTTGTCAACTTTAATGTGACCAAAAGTATGAGGATAGTCAAACAATTGCCTCTTCAAATCAATCATTTTCTAAGTTTTTGTCTCATGATGAAATTATTGAAAATCAGAATTGTGAAAGTGCTCATATTGGTGTTTTCTCACATTCACAAGAGTGTAGAAATTCCTTGTAAATTCAAACTGCTTATGTAATTTGATAAAACAATAGACTTGAATCTACTATACTCATAAAAAAAAACAATTGATTGATTGAGAAATCATAAAGCATACAAGAGAAAGAATTCAATCAACACATTACACGACGATTTCCTAGGGAAGTCCACATCTAAAAACCCCCATTATCTGTATATTGCAAGTCAGAAAATATGAGAAGATTATAATGCTTTTCTCAAGCCCAAGTAACCTATCCATTATCTCTATCTATCTCACATCTTCCTAAACAAGCCTTGGCCAATACTTAACCAATTTTCTGCTTGCCCAAGTCCCTATTTCCTTTTGTTGTTTCCTTGGGAATTAGCCCCTATTAGTTATGGAAATTCCTCAATTGGAATTGCACAATCAATCATAGGCCTTCCTCTGACTGCATGCACCACTTGTACAATTTGGATGATTATACAACTGATTGTACGCTTCCCTTGAACTCAAATATCAACTGGGTGACTCTCAGATCGCACATGCGTGAGTTATTTATGGTTGAATTATCCATTAACTGGTTGAACACATAAAGCAACACCCCACTGTTATACCTCCTACTAGTTACTCCATCATTTGGAACTAGTTAAACTGACGTTAACTGAGTTAAACTGAATTAATTAATTACAACTCAAAATAAACTCAACCAAGGCTCCTATAAAGTAGGATCCACTCTACATGACTCACTTTAGACCCGCAAATCGAGTTAACTGAACCAACTAATTCAAGTTAACTTAGTTAACTCGTACAAGTTGTCTTGTGATGTGGAATTAAATTTTTTTACCTAATTTAATTCAAGGGAAAATTAAATCAAGATTTTATTTTTGAATTTTAAACACTCCCTCTTAACAAGAAATAGATTATCAGATACCCCAATCCTACCTCTATGGAACTCAAGTTTTCCTCTTGACAATTCCTTAGTCAAGATGTTTGCATCACGTTCCTCAGTAGGAATGTACTCCAGCAACATGATTCTCGTTTGCACACAAACTCGTAAATGGTGATACTGGATGTCGATATGCTTGGACCAATCATGAAAACTGGATTTTCATAGAGTTTGATACAACTTTGATTGTCAAAGTAAATCACTGTAGGATCCATCTACAAACCAAATAACACAACAAGGATCTTCCTCATCTAGATAGCCTCACAAATTGCTTGACTAGCAGCGATGTACTCTGCTTCTGCTCAACTTAATGAAACTGATATCTACTTCCTAATATACCAAGAAACTGTTATTGACCCAACATTGAAGATTCCCTTTGATGTCCTCTTCTTTTCTGATGGACTCCCTACCAAATTTTCATCTGTGAAATCTTGCATCTTCACTCCTTCTGTCCGTTTATACCAAATACCAAACTGAGTGGTGCCCCTGAGTTATCTCAAACCATGTTTAGCTGCCTTCCAATAGAGTTTGGTTGGTTTAACCATTGCTTGACTAAGCTGATGAACTGGAAAACACGTTCGGTCATGTGTTCACCAAGTACATAAGTCAACCCACAAGCTGCCTATAAATAATAGCCTCTACTACTCCACTTGAAGTAGCATATTCCTTCCTCCAATTCTCTGCTAGAAGAGTCTCCATGGGTTTGTTGCTCTCCGTGTGGAACTTCATCACTATCTCATTGGAATACATAACCTGAGAGACAAACAGTTCCCCATCTCCTTGTCATACTTCCATACCAAGGAAATAATGCATGAGCCCCAAGTACTTCATCTCAAATTTTCTTGCAAGATCCTCTTTTCAAGATTTGGCCAAATTCTCATCAACTGTTAGAATTAAATAATAGACATATATTGCTATAATCAATAATTTAACTTCAACCACAATATGGTAAATTTTTGCATCTGCTTCACTTTT
This sequence comes from Pinus taeda, assembly GCA_000404065.3. Taxonomy (NCBI): domain Eukaryota; kingdom Viridiplantae; phylum Streptophyta; class Pinopsida; order Pinales; family Pinaceae; genus Pinus; species Pinus taeda. The sequence continues at coordinate 3,717 of APFE030133983.1, forward strand.
GGTGAAGCCCAACCTGGTGAAATAGTTTTCGATCCTTTTGTACCAAGGACGAGGTTCTTGTTTCAATCCATACAACACTCGCTTGAGTCTGCACACATGTGACTCTTTGTTGAAGGTCTCAAATCCTTCCAGCTGCTCTATGTACACCTCTTCCTCAATAAATCTGTTGAGGAAGGTTGTCTTCACATCCCTTTGATGTATTTTCCATCTCGTTTGCACTAAAAGTGGGATTAGATCTGATTGAAGAGTTCCTTCCCACTAGAGCAAAGGTATCCTAGTAATCAATTCCCTCCACTTGCGAGAACCCCTTGGCCAAAAATGTGGCCTTGTGTTTCTTGACACTCCCATCTACTACTTGCTTCACCTTGTAGATCCACCTGGAACCTACCACTATCTTTCCCTTTGGCCTTGGAATAATTTCCTAAGCACTATTCTTGATAATGGAGTCATACTCCCCTACCATGGCATGAACACATATTGGTTGTTGCAGTGCTTCCTCGAATGAGGATGGCTTAGTCTCTACACTCTCGTTCATCAGAGCCATGTACCAAGTGTACTGATATGATGACCTCCTCTCCCTGCGTTATGATGTGGGTGCTCCCATATTCTCTCTAGCATCATGCATCAATCTATTAGCTTCTCTGGTGTGCTTCCTTCCATCTATGGATGTCTTTGCATGAGTGGGTGCTTCCACTCTCTGGTCCTCTACATGTGGTTGCTCCACATCATCTAGAGGTTCTTCCTTTGGAGTTAAAAAATCCTCATCTACATGTAACTGACGCGCCCTCTCAAGGGAACATGTCACGACCTTCTCTTCATCAAAATTCACATCTCTACAAACAATTGTCTTCCTTTGAGATGGAAGGTACACTTGGTAGTTGTGAGGTGTATCAGTGTACCTCTCAAATATGCCCAACTCAACTGTCGGCTCTATCTTTTTCCTTGCATCCTTGGTAACATGAAAATAAACTGATGAACCAAAGATCCTTAAGTGTGACACATCTAGTATATTCCCTGAAAAATATTCTTCTGGTGTACTCATCCCGAGAATTCGATGAGGACTTCTGTTGTAGGCATATACAACTTTTTTTCATGCTTCAACCCAAAAGTGCAATGGTAGGCCTTGATCATGTAACATTTCCCATGAAACTCCCACAATAATTTTGTTCTTCCTCTCAGCCACCCCATTCTGCTATGGGTTGTGGGGCGCTATTAACTCCCATTTAATTTCTTCTGATGCGCATAAGTTATTGAATTCATTCGACACATATTATCCATTGTTATCACTCTTAAGAGCCTTACTTTCCTACCTATGTCTTTCTCAATAAGTGCTTTAAATTCACAACATTTGGAGAATTTATGGTCTTTCTTCTGCATGAAGAAAATGTAGCACTTATGTGAGAAATCATCTACAAATATCAGATAATACATCTGCATGGCCGTCGAGGCCATCGAGAATGTTCCACACACATATGAGTGAACTATTTCAAGGATGACTTGCGCTTGACTGCCCTTATCATGAAAGGCGGCTTTGGTGTAGTTCCCCAACATACACCCTTTGCATGTATCTTGCTACTCTAGTGCACTGTTGGGAAGTCCTGTAGAAATCTACTGTATGATCTTCAAAGATCCATGGTGCAAATGGACCAATATTCTATGCCATAATTCACCGATGTCTCTGCTCTGTGCCTTCTCTGCTTTCGTTCTCAATGCTACACAATATTCTACATCCAATTTGCAGAGGTCCCTGATCCTATTCACTTGTCCTAGGGCTATGTGAAGGAGGAAAGCCTTTCCTTTGCTAAATATCACGTCATAGGCATGGTCTTACAACATAGCAATTAAAACTAAATTCTTCTTCAGACTCAGAACATTTGTGACATATTTTAATGTCAGAGGAGAATGAGGCTCCCTATGAAAAGTAATTGTATGGATACCATTTTCATTATACCTTCCATCATCTCCCATCTCGATGTGCATGTGGAGGTCCTTCTCCTCCAAGTCACTAAAAAATTATTTGTTGTTGGTCATATGGAATGAGGCTCCACTATCGATATACCACACACTACCCATCACTGATGTCACCATGCATGAAATGAATGTGAAATACAACTAGAATTGTGAAGCTAGAGATTTACCTGCCGCTCCTCCTTAGGGCTTCTTTCTGGCCTTATTGACAGTGAAAACATTTAATCTTTGAAAAGTCCTTCTTCTTACTGCCCTGATTAGAATCCCGTTTGGATTAAGATTTACTACCTTTCCCTTTATTTTCCTTTCCGTCCAAGGCACGATTCTCCTCCTCATCATGCTTGGATGAGGTCCCATCTCTGGTGTTCAGCCTTATCTCTTGTTGCACCAAGTCGAACCACAACCACTCCCACTTTGGAATATTCTCCCTCCCATTTACTGAATCTTGCTAGCTATGCCAGCTCTTGGGAAGGCCTAGAAGTGCTAGGCTGACCAGATCATCTTCAAACATTGTAATAAAAACACTCCCAAGCTCATCTTGACATTGTGTGAACCTGCTTAAGTACTATGGTATTGTGTCACCCTTTTCCATCTTGATCTTCCGAAGCTTGTACTTCAGTTCCAGCTTCCTTTGGTCACTGTTGTTTCGAAACAATTCTATCAAGGCTTTACACATTGAATATGGTGTATTCTTCCTGTGGATATTCGAGACAATATGATCTCGAACTCCTTCTAGTATTATCCTCCTTGCCTTTGCGACACATTTCTTCCACTCTGCCAAATCTTGAGCATTAGCGGTTGGAGAATTAGGAATATCATTGTCTATGAATTCCTTCAACTTGTTGTCTTCCAACACTGCCTCCAACCTATCCTTCCAAGCAATATAATTTGGGCTACCCTCAAGGGCATACTTGAGTCTCAATCCATAGAACAACATCCCGTTGGCTCTGAAGAATGATGATGCAAATTTGATTTCACCCGCAAAGACAAACTCATGTTCTTCTCTTCTAATGTGATTTCGACTCTAATACCATGTATAAGTTCCTTATATATTCAAACTTCTTATATAATTTTCTAAAACAAAAGACTTGAATCTACTCTACTCATCAACAAAAACAATTAATCGATTAAGAAATCATGAAGCATACAAGAGAAAGAATTCAATAAAAAAATTACACAATGATTTCTTGGGGAAAACTAGAGGTAAAAACCCCTTCTATCTGTATATTTCATCAGTCAGAAAATATGAGAAGATTACAATTCTTTTCTCAAGCCCGAGAAACCTCTACACTATCTCTATCTGTCTCACAACATAGTAGACAAGCCTAGGCCAATACTTAAATAATTTTATGCTTTCCCAAGTCCTTATTTCCTTGCATTGTTTCCTTGGGAATTATCCCCTATTAATTAGGGAAATTCCTCAATTGAAATTGTGCAATCCATCATAGGCCTTCCTCTAATTGCATGCGCCACCTGTACAATTTGGATGATTATACAAATGATAGTAACTGCCCTTGAATTCCAATCTCAACTAGGTAACTCTTAGGTCATACATGCAGCAGTTATTTATGGCTGGATTATTAGTTAACTGGTTGAACACATAAATAAACACCCCACTCTTAGAAATCCTACTAGTTCCTCCATCAGTTGGAACTAGTTTAATTGACTTTAACTCAGTTAAGTTGAATTAATTAATTACAAATCAAAATAAACTCAACGAGGGCTCCTATAAAGTAGGAGCCGCTCTACATGACTCAAGTTAGAACCTCAACTTGATTTAACTAAACCAAGTCAAATTAACTTATTTAACTCATAGATGTAGTCCCTCCTGGACGAACTCCATTATCAACATCTTGTTATTTCATGTGCTAACGATTGTCATGTTCCTCTTCTTTACAACATGCAGATGTATTCATAAATTTTCTTTTAAAAAAGAAATCTAACACATCATGAAAGTAAAAGGTCTTGGAAGGGTCCTTTGTCACACCCAGACCTGGATCACTACGCAACAGAAGAAGCAGTTGGTGGTAAAAGAAACTGATTTCACGTTGATTGCAAGGCACTTGTAAAAAATGGGACCCTATGAAATACTGCGAAGATAGATCCCAGAACATGAAAGGTAGAGTATTCTAGCAAAATCTCATGGAGGAGTCACAGATATACATTATGAAAGAAAGTCCATTGCACAAAAAAACTTGCGAGATGGGTTATGGTGGCCCACAATACATAAGGATGCAAAAGAGTTTTGTCATGTGTGTGATATATGTCAAAGAACAGGAAGGCCATCTAGAAGAGATGAAATGCAATTAAATACACAAGTGATGTTGTAAGAGTTTTACACATGGGCTATTAAATTTGTTGGTACTATTAACCCTTTAGGAAAGAAGACTGGCGCAAGATACATAACCATTGCAACTAATTATTTAAAGAGGTGGGCTAGGGCATAACCAGTGAAGGATTGCAACACAAATACCACCACAAAGTTCATTTTTGAATACATTCTATCCAAATTTGGGTGTCTGAAGATATTAATGAGTGACCGACACTCACATTTCTTCAATCATACTATTGAGGCACTGATTGAAGATTTTCGAGTACACCATAAGAAAAGTACCCCATATCACCCTAAAGAGAATAAGGCAGTCAAATATTTCTATACAATTATGGATAATGCACTCACAAAAGTGTGCAATGTGAACAAAATGACTAGGATCTAAGGATTACAACGGTGATGTGGGCATAAAGGACAACATGCAAGAAATTGATAGGCAGGGCACCTTTTAGGTTGGTATATGGACAATAAGCAATCATGCTTACGGAGTACATAGTGCCTAGTTTAAGAATTGTAACCTTCACAGACATGGAAGATTCCGATATAATGGAGGAGAGGATGGAAGAATTGCTTGCTTTGGAGGAGGATAGGTTTATAACAGGTTTTCATCAGAAAGTACAAAAAGAAAAGGAGAAAGCCTGGCATAACAGGCATATCAAGCAAAAGACATTTTGGGAAGGAAATATCGTACTCTGATATGATAGCAAATTTGCGAAGTTCCCAGGAAAATTTAAGACACATTGGGTAGGATCGTATATCATCAAACATGTCTCTGATGGTGACATAGTTTAGCTCGCAAAGTTAAACTGTCAGTTGATTCTAGGACGAGTGAATGGTAGAAAATTGAAGGTATACATGGATGACTATGTCCATGGAAATTCACACTTAAAGATGAAAGGAGAAGAGTCTTAGTGCCACCTGCAGTTGAAAGTGGGCACTAGACTATAAAATACTCTACAGAAGGGGACTTCACCGAGGAAGGTCACTACACGATATTCAGAAGTATGTCGAAGCAAAAAAGAACCGCATCGAAGGAGGATTATTGTGCGATATTTAGCAGTATGGTGAAGTAAAAAAGAACCGCGCCGAAGGAGGATTACTGTGCGATATATAGCAGTTTGTCGAAGTCCATAAGAACCATGACGAAGGGAAGATTACTGTGCGATTGTCGAAGGTAACTGGAAAAATATGATTGTTGAAAGGAAAAAGTTTCCATTAAAAGAGAGTTGTCATTAAAAGGCGTGGGAGAAATGCATATATGAAGAACAACTGGTCGAATCTAGAGCCATACATGCATTAAATGAACAAGATCTAAGCTAATCATGAGGTTTGAAATTCAAATTCACTATACAAGTTATGTTCTGCTCCACATTTTACACTTTGCTATTTGGTGAATTTAGTTTAAGAATTTGCAATCAAGAGTAAGTCAAGTGTATGTCAAAGAGAAGATTTGAAGAAATTTCTCAAGCATTTGTAGAGAAAGGGCTAGCAAGAGTCATGGAAGGCCAGGCTGGAGAACTGAATGTACCCCTATCCCCAAGGCATGCGAGGTTGCCATGAAAACAAGTAGTTACAAAAGAACACCCCAAGAAAAGAACCAAAAAGAGGCCAACTGGAGCATTTGGAGTAGTGCTAAGAATGTCCCTAAGGAATAAGACAACAAAAGAGTAGCAGACAAAGACCAACCAAGATAAGAAACCTAAGGAGAAGGCGAAGAAGGCAGTACTGTAGGAAGAACTAGAGGAAATCCATGACAATGAGGAGGAAGAACCAGAGATGCACCAGATGGAGATAGAGGACACAAAAATTCCCTCTGTGCTACCACTATATTTTCCACCAAGGAAACTTGGTGCTAAGCTAGTTAAGGACCTGAAAGACACAAAGTTCGGAAATTTCACACCGATGCTACGAGAAAAAGTGCCATTTGAAGGCGAAGTGCTGGGGAAAATACCGCAATTTAAAATGGAATATTGGGACTTTAATGATAGAAATATATATCCATACTTTGCAAAGCCTTCTTGACATTCTTGGGAAAAGAGAAGAAATAATTTATGACAAAGAACAAAATGTCTTGGATGAAATTCCAACTTGAATACCTGATCTGTCCATGTTGTCCTTTCATGTTTTTGCTAGTCGGGATCATCCTCAAGTGGAGTCTTTGGATCTGATCTCGAAAATGATTTAGAGTCGCCAGGTGAATGATTTCAGCCTTGCCAGTGTCTGATCGTTGTCCACCATCAACAATCATATCTGAACTCGATACATGTACTGGGGCAATTTATAAGTTAAGTGTTATGATTACAAGCTAGACCAGAGATCGACTGAAGCAACATTTATCTACTATGCACTCGCAGAGCAATGTGCAGTTCGAAGGCTACCTGGCGTGACTTCAGACTCCTTTTGTAGCTATAAATCAAATAACTCTAACAAGCAAACCAATTCTTCCCCAGTATGGTCGCCACTATGTTAGCGCTCAAATCTACCTTAGGCTGAAATAAGGTAAAACTCAAGGCTACATCAAACCACGCTCAGCCTCGTAGCTAGCCCTACGAGGACAGGAGAGGGCTCTCTCCGAGTCAATCT
>APFE030133983.1:10609-26083 GCA_000404065.3 Pinus taeda
CCACGCTCAGCCTCATAGCTAGCCCTACGAGGACAGGAGAGGGCTCTCTCCGGGTCAATCTCGGCAAAGATAATCGATGAGGCTCGAGATGACTAAACAAAAGCTAATTTTAGGCTAGATATGTAGTACAAAGGTTTGATTTGAGTTTTTAGGAGTTTTTGTGTTGAAACAAGGAAAGGCAAATTTGGGCTTGGGGATGAGGCACAGTTTTTGCAGAGGTCTATTTGGGGCAAGGTAGGCGATCGTCTTGATGCTTTGAAAGGGAATGAATGGGTATATCAGAATGGTGAGGAGCTAAGGAGAGCAAGAAGCTTTCAAGGATTCTCCTTAAACATATGAAAACATGGAAAATCAAACAAACTTAAAGACAGAGCATAACCATCGATGGATTCTACCTTAACACTTCATTTGTTCAATTGTAGAAGATGAAAGAAGGAAAATGACACACATAACAACTTACAATTACTGAAAGAAGCACACCATCAAAACATAAATCCACATGGATCCCAAACAGTGCTGCAAAACCCTGGTCTTTCCTTAGCCAAAAATGCAAAGAAAATATGTACAATAGTATGCCAAAGCAATCCCAAGTGTCCAACCTCTCCAACCCCTAAAAAGTATTGAGAAATTACATAATATAGGCAAGCCAACCCATTCCCTTGCCTCTAGGGGTCGAGCTCATCATCCTAGGAGCTGTTTCAACCAACTCTAAACAAAGCACTACAATCTAGGCAGTCAAAACAACTTGCCTCTATAAGGTAGGAAACCAATTCATTCATTAAATTTTTACTCTTTCGTGAATGAATCTTCTAGAACAAGTAACTAAGTGTCAAAATTACATATGTTCAATCAGTTACATCAAGAGAAGTCAAAAATTACATCACAAATCAAAACTAGTCAAACTGGCCGAATTTTTGAGCTGAAAGATGAAAAATTGGCCAAAAATCTCTATGTGTAGCGCGCCTTTCAACCTGCTTTTGGGGCACTTCTCGACATCCAAATCAAGATCACAATAGCTGGTTGGAAATCCCTGGATGTCTGCTATCTAGCCCAAGTGGAATTTCTCAATTTGGAGCTCATTTTCCCCCTCAAAATGTCATTCTCCCGGAAGTACTTCTTGCTGGTGCAAAAGGTGGCAGAAAGGTGATTTTCATGGTGTTTTTGGCCCTTTTGATCATCTAGAACGTGATGAAATGATTTTGAAATAGCTGAGCATGCATAACTTACCATGACAAATCCAAAACTATAAAGTTTTCCTCCAGCAAGTGTCCCAATCATAAGCGCGCACGTCGACGCGCTGCGCGTTGCGCTGAAAACCTGTTTTGCAAGCCAAAAATTTCAAAATGACAAAATTTTCTCCAAATTCCTTGAAATTTGGGCTGAAGGTGCCTCATCAAGTGCCATGCTTAGCCAAAGAAGCTTCGGCCAAGATTCGGAGCCGATCTTGCCTTTTACTCCATTTCAGTGTCTTCCTGGTGCATGCAGTTCATTGATGGAATCACTGTCTTGTTCGTATGATGAATCTGTCCGTCTCGATGGTGTTTGAAACAAGGTGTATATTTGGTTTGGAATAACTTGTCATAAACAATCCATGCAAAGCTTATAAGATGAGGGTTGTTCTCATATTTACCTTCATAATCTCCATGATGCCAATAAATTAGGTGATATGTTACATGATACCAAGCAGATGCCTTTGCATATTGATCATTTGAAGAGCTGCTTTCATCATCTCCAGACCATGACCTAGCTTCCTTTTTAAGAGCCTTCACTTCACACATGATTGTTTCCTTGAGATCTCCAAGCTTAGAACCATGGAGTTTTGACAAACTGAAAATGTTTCCACTTACTATTTCTGCTTCATATATAATTCCATAATGGTACATTGATGTAGCCAATTCAGAGTCATACCCGTTTTTTAATAATAATGCATCATTAATGTACTTTTGAAATCACCACACCTCCAAATCCTTATCATATGCCTTCTCCGCAACTTCCTTTGTGAATGAGTTTATAGACAGAGTATGTGTTGCAACTTTCTTCACGGATTTGTAAAGTTTACCAACTATGTTTTCTTTAAACATTCACCATACAACAAATACCATCAAACAACCATCAAAATTTGGATGAAAAGCTATGAGAGAAGCTCAACCCACTTGTACAAATGATGATCCAAGCATATTGGGCGATTTTGGAGCAAAATTTTGAAGTTTTTGGGCTTGTTGGATGTATGCGCCGCGCACCAGCCCAACGCGTTGCGCGCTCCCAATGCGCCGCGTGCATACAAATTTACACTGGCCAATTGAGCCCAGTGCGCCGCGCGCACCCAATGCGTCGCGCGCCTTCTGTATGGGTCGCGCGCCACATAATGCATTTTGCAGGAGGCTTTTGGAGGCCTTCCCGGTGTCAAAATTGGGCGTGGGATAGCTCGTTGGAAAGGTATTTAAGTCTAATTTCCAACCCAACTGGAATTTTTCAATTTAGAGTTCATTTTCCTGGTCAAAAATCAAATCTCCCAAGACTGGTCAAAATGTGCCAAATGAGGCTGCCTCAAGGAAGAGTGCTGTTGCAGTCAACTTTTGAATGCCTTCCTCAACTCTAAATTGAGCTCATAATAGTTCATTGGAAATATATTTTTGTCTAGTTATCATTTGAATCATCAAGAAAGTTATTTGGCCAACCAAGCTAGGAGAAAACTTGATTTTCCCAAGGTCACTTCAAAGGTGCATCAATTCTCCCGAGGCGATTGTATTTTTGAAATTTCTCTAAAAATATGATACCTGTGTAAAAAGTGAAGGAGGTTTTTCTTCCTTGGCCTGTTTTCAACAAAAACCCCTCTTAGTTTTTCAAAATTCATCTTTTATTGCTTTGAAACATCTTTTGAGTGAAACTTATCCCGATGTATGAAACAAGGAATTTTGTCGAAATGAAGCGAAATGAAGGGGATAAGGGGCTTCTAAATTCTTGGGGAAATTTTGGGAAGTAGGGAGGGATGTTAGGGGAAGTAGGGGAAAGGGAATACTCAGAGATCGAGTGAGGGGAAGGGGTCAGAGGAAACACAGGCCTAGCCTAGTGCGTTGTCAAGAACAGGGTTTTGGTGCAAAAATGAGGAATTGGGGGATTCAGTGATGGAAAGTGTTTAGTAAGGCAAAGAAGGATAGGGAAGGTGTATGAACATCTGGATACAAGTTTGGCTGATGATTGGCATCGGAATCACTTCAAAACTAGGAGAGGGAAATGAACCTTACCTAGGCACAACTGAGGCATGAACAAGGTGTAAAATGACCCAATGGAACCTGAAATGATGATAAAAACCTTCTGAACGATGATAGACTCAGCTGAATAGTGACATAGATTGACATTTGGGCAACTTTGAAAGGAGTGAAAGCAAACCCTAGACCTAATGCCTAGTGACCAAATTTTGCTTGAAGACTCACTGAAATGACAAAATTTGACCTCGACACTCTGAGACCACTTTGTAAGAACATATTTGATCACTAGAGGAAGGCTAGAAAGGCTGACACTAACAGGCACCACAGTTGAGTGACTCGGGATGAGTCACATGTGAGCATTGGGGGTCTGTTGGGCATGACCCAGCTTGGTCGAGTTTTGGTCAAAGACTCTGCATTTTGAGGAGCAGAGTGCGTGAAGTTGTATTTAGCGCACACGTATCTAGGGGCTTCGGGGTGTATTGATGCCCCTCATTTTGTAATGGGTATCAGGGTTTTAGTTAATTGTTTTATTGAGTCCATGGTATGTGGACCATGGTTTTTGTAGCAATGTAATTTATTTAAGGACATGTAATGCTTTGTCAAAGAATATCATTAGATAATAAGATCACTACAATAGAGAAAGCACAAGTGATCGAGTCTTTTGTTCTGTGTTTTGGGTCTAAGGAAAGGCTCCACAACCGATTGCGTGAATGCCTTGGAAGAGTTTGCAACTGAATGCGTAGACCACTTGTAGCTAGGTGCGTAGGTCAAGAAGTTGTATGTATTGAAAGATCTAATTTAATAAAGAAGAAGAAGCTTTGGCGAAGTCTTTGTATCTATATCTGTTATTGGTGTTGTATCCATTTATGTGAAGTAATTGCAAGTAATTAGTATGTTAGCACAAATATTATCATCATGTTATATGTTTATATTGAATTGAATATAATCAAGTCTGTAGTTAGAATACATTGCGTAGTAATGTTGTGCATGTTAGAAGGATGATTAAAATACAAAAAGGCTAAGTTTAGAGCCACTCTGCATAGTCCTCCAAGCTTGCTTAGTTCTGCAATCAACCATAGCCACCTCAGGCAAGACTTTGATCTGCTTGCGGGTCGTTGTCAAAAGGGCTGGTTTCTGAGGGTTTTGTTGGTGAAAAGTACAAGCCGAAATTGGGTCAACCCCAATCGAGCCAACAATTAAATCTATGTTTGTATCTGTCTCATTCATGTTGACATGACACTCCTTCACCAGTTCATATATTTTTCTTTTAGCTCCTGTAATTAACTAGTTAAACTAGCCAAGCCCTATGATGCTTATTTTCTTAAAATTAAAATTTTCAACTAACGTAGGGTCAAGAAAACTATGGCTAACTATGGAATCAATTAAAATAGCAATGATGTAATTGTTTAGCTTCAGTTCCACTTTGATCATGTGTGTTTGGTTCTCATATTTCCTATTATCTAATGCTACATATATCTTCGGCATGCTTATTCCCATGTCCTCCACTATATTAGCTCTTTGGATGTGGTGTACAGTACTCATTTTTCCTTCATTGTGAGGGAAATGCCTATACTGATGCTTTCCTCCAACACACCAACAACTAATGGGCTGAATTTTTGGTTTCTTACTCAAGAAATCAACACCTATTGGTTCACTATGGGTTGGTTTACTTTGTTGATTTGCCTAAGAATTAATCTTGAAGATTGAGGCTTTGAACCGCTTCTTCATTTTCTCTACCTTGCTTATTTTCTTGTCATCCCAAGCACTTTGGAAAGCTAGTTTATCTTTTCCCCGCTCACATAGTTACTCTTCTTTCCTCTTATCTTCATCAAAAGCCTTTGGTTCATCAAATTTAATCATATCACCATAAAATGGCAGTAACCCACTCACATATCTTTGTATCTTTAGCCTTGAATATCTAATAAATCTACACACCTCAGTAACTTAGTAATTTACAACCACATTGCTCCATTTTCATGTTCCATAATTTGAGTTTGAAAGACTCCGACATTTTTATCTCATAGTAATATTCAAACAGGCACTTCCTTTGGAAATAATTTTTGAATTTCTTCCATGAAATCCTTTTTTTGCCCAGTTTTTGTACTTCTTTTAGCTACTCTTGTAATAGATTTGTTTTCCCCTTTAGGTGATAGATGGAAATTCGTGCCTCTAAATTGGAAGAGTAATCATGTACTTGAAGTTAGTTTCTCATTTCGAACATCCAGTTTTAACCTCTTCTCCCTTCTTAGGCTCACCATTAAATTTGGGTGGCTTGAGTTTTTTGAGTTCCCCTTGAAAAATATCCAGGTCTAGTCTCCTTCTTAACTTCCTTACTAGTGACATGCTTGAGCTACTTTCTCATCCTGAGGAAACATGGTCTCTCTTAATGGATTTCCTTGATGCATGATGCTGATGCCTAGTATCACTCCTAGATTTCCTTGAACCCTCAAAATATTTCCCTCTAACTTATGAGTTGTGTTCATATGCCTACCTAGAATTGTATTCGTAGTCCATTCCTATTTCTACTTTTTTCAAGCTCTTTAAAATCCAATTATTAATTTTTTTTTGTTCTATTATTAGGCTCAAATTGTCAACCTTGTAGTTAGGCACCTCCATTTTCAGGCTCCTTACAATTTTGACCAGGGCTTTATCGTCTAGCCTATCTCTTCCATGCTTATTTGACTCTATTCTAGCATTACCCATGCCAATGTTCATGGCTCTGACCTCTTCTTCATTGCTATAGGACCCTTGAGTATCTCCCATACTCTTGGTCCTCATATTAGTTATGCCTTATAGGCAACCGTTGAAATCCAAAATTGTCTTCTTTTTTACAACCCTTTTTGTTTTCCTCTTCATCCTTTTCAAGATAGTTTTCTACGTTTCCAATTGAAATGTCACCTCAATTATGCTCAAGCATCATAAAAGGTACCAATCATTCATGGTTTATAATCTACTGTTTCTTTATGAAATTTAATCAAAACATTCTTAGAACTACAAAATTGCACTCATTCTACAGCTAACCAAAGATTATCCAGCTATATCCATGGTTAGTCAGGTTCCGTATGTTGGAGAAGGAATGAAGGGTGAAAGTATATGGAAAACAATCAACACATGGACATCCACTTATCATGGCGATCTAGCAAGCCACTTGGTTCAAGAGATCTGATGGTAAAACTAAAAGTCAAATCTACTTTCAACACTCCAACGATGTACAAGATTTGAAGGCAGTTCATAGTGATATCAAGCGAGCGTGGAATTGGATGAGAAGAATTCAGGGTTGACATGTCAAATTAGAATCTTCTCATGATTTTCTCTTTTAGTAGAAAATCATGAGAAGAAAGACTCCAAATTCAATTTCATTTCTTAGTTGTCGAAGTTGTCGAAGGAATAGAAAAGGCCCTAAGGCGAAGTGATGGACACTTACTCTTATTAATTTTGCAATCATTTTGTTGTTTAAGACTTCAACATTTAATATTAATACTCTGTTCTTTGGTGACCAATGTGTGGTTGAGTAATTTGTTAGTTAGTTTCATGCTTTCACTCAACAAGAGCCCCCCCTAGAAAGCTGAAAGACTAGAATAGTTTTCTAGTTATTTTCATTTTGATTCATTACATGAATAGTCCTTTCTTCACTGCAATTTGTTGATGTTTTTAATTAGTATTTTATTCATTGATTGCCAATTTAAATTTGAGTATTTGGAGCAGGCCGAGTGCTCATAAAGAGACAAAAGCATTTCCTTTTCATAATTTATTTCATTATGATTTCATGAGTAATGTATAAAGAAATCTTGAATCATAAATTCCCACATTAGTAATCCCTCTAAGTTACATTTTAGTTATTGTTTTGTTGAAACAATTCAATTTAGATTCATTCTTATCTTGAGTAGAATTTCAATTTGCAAGAGCAATTAGAATATTTTAAATTTATGCAAGTAGAATTCAAATTTCAATTCTGTTATTAGAATAGAAAATGAAATTTAGTGCAAGTAGAATAAAATTTTGCTACAATAGATTAAATCTCAATTCAGTTCAATAGAGTAATTTTTTATTCTTATTGCAATAGATTAAATTTTGATTTAGTTTGATAGATATATTTTTCAATTGATTTCACTTCGAAGTTTGATTTTCTTTACAAAGAGTAATTTTGATGGAAAGACCATGCGCATATAAATGTTTTGATTTAATCTAGTCCCATTTGTAATTATTTAAATTTCATCTTTTAAAATAAAAAATAGATGTCGTAGCATATATTGTGTGCATGCACTTCATAAGTACACAAACCTTGGTTGACAATTAATGAAGTAATTTAAAATCAATTAAATTACCCAACATTTTGGCGTCTTTGTTGGGGAAGCATACATAGGAATTTACTTTGGTTTACATATCATTTTAGATGCATTCAATCTTGTAGATGCATAATTAAAGCATTACTAAAAATCATCTAGAATGCATGAATAAATAACAAGATTCTAGGGGTATATTTGTAAGTAGAAGTAGAGGACAAAGTTCGATAACAACATCACCACTCACCCACGCTAGACAAAGTAATTCCACACCATCCACTAACACTCACATTCCATCCATAGCAGGGAAACATAGACTTCCTGAGGTGCATAGATCTGAAATCCCCAATTGAAGGACTTATATTTCTCTCTTCAACAGGAGAACAACTCTTAGGACAAGGTTATAAGTTCCTAGTGAAGACGAGGAAGAGATTTATTCTGAAATACCATTAGTAGAAGAACTAGAAGAAGAGATAGAAAATCCTATTGTTGAACCTTATATTAGCTTTGAAGAATCTACAATGGTAGGGTAAGGGGAAGGAGAAGTACGCAATGTAAATGGTGAACTTAGGATTGGAGGTGGAAAATGAAAACAAGGAAATAGAGGAGGAGGTGGTGGTAGAAGAGGTAGGGGAGAACCAAATCCTTATGGATTCCATATCTTTTATGACGATACCACAACCATAATGAATAACATATCACCTTCCATTCTTCCTAATTTTCATGGTTTAATAACTGAGGATCTAGAGGCATTTATTTTTTAGTTTGCTGTATTATGTAGATCCTATGACTATTTACTTGATACTAAAAAATTGAAACTATTTCTAGCTACTCTAAAATATGGATCCCTTAAATGGTTTTTGGGTCTAGGGACACATAGTATTAGAACATAGGAAGAAATTAAAATATCATTTCTAGAAAAATATAAAGATTATTGTATGCCTCATAACTTAAGGATGAACTATTTATGAGGATGCAAAAAGAGGATGAAATCCTTGAAGGCTTAGCGGAAATATTTTCCTATAATGTTAAAAGGGTTACGATGCATGATTTAGATGAAGAAACATTGATATCTATTTTGTTAAAATCTATAAGAGATGAGTGGATTGACCTCCTCAAGTTAATGGGAAAAGGAGATGTTTATCAACTTTCATTTGGATGAATTTGTGATTTGTGCAAACATATTTTGAGAGGTAAGGCTAGATATGGTAAGAATCCAAGAGATCTAGCCATGTCAAGAGTTAGTAAATTTTCAATTAGAACATTGAGTAGAGAAAAATTAGGCAATTTTCTTAATGACTTCAACACAAATATCCTTGGGAGACTTAGTGAACAACTAGATAGTCTCAAAATACAAAATAAGAAAAAAGTTGAGAATGTTGCATTATCTATCTTCTGTCCCAAGTGTAGGGAAACTCATGCTTTGAGAGAATGTCCTCTATAGTGTATAAAATTGTGTCATATGTGCTAAAAACCATGATACAAGGTAATGTCCTTCAATACATGGACTTAAAGTTGTCCTTCAAGATGAAGTTGGACCAAGTCAATCTGAATCACTTTGCTTTATTGCTAAAATACCATGGAAATCCCAACAACCCGACATGACACAAGGTCTTAACACTCAATATCAATCATATGAAAAACCATTGAATAATTGGATTGCACCTATGCCTTGGAAACCTTGTCCACCCCAACCTCAAAATCCATCATGGGAAAGGGTTTGGAAAAATTCTTATGGTAGAAATCCTCAATATCCTCAATTTCAACAACCTTACGTCCCTTATCCACCTTAATAATATCCTCCTCAACCAAACTAATCTCCTCAATTCCAAGCCCAACCACAGAATCAACCACTTTCATTTCCATCGACTGCATTTCCTCAAAAATTCAATAAACTACCTACTCAACCACTCCCAAGCCCAAATAATAAAAATCAACAACCTATCTACAATGTATACGGGCAAAAATTTCAAGCTTGTATGATAGCCCCATTAGGTCTAAATGATGTCCAACTTAGATCGAGTAGGATTTTGCAAAAGAATTCACCAACAATTGTCATACAAAAATCTAAAAATGATGAGGCTCTTCAAAAGGAAACATTTCTTGATCAAGAAAAAAAATCCTCCAAAGGAAGATATTCCTACACATTTCAATTATAAAAAAATAAATGTAGCCACTACAGTTCCTCTAGTAGAACAACCTTCTATTTCTCTACAAGATCCACCTTTTCTTGAGAGGCTTAAAATTGATAATGGAATAGAAAGGAAAATTGTTTTACCAAAATACGATATGATAGATGAATTGAAAAATATGTGCCTAAAAATTCCTTTACTCAAAGCTATAAAGGAAATACCAATATTTGCAAAAACAAATAAGGAGATGTGAACTAGAAAACCAGGAAGAAAAGGAAAAGATGTCAAGAGAACTTAATTGGTAGGAAAAAATGTTTATATTATGATGGGGAAACCAATAGTTCAAAAATATCTAGATCTAGGTAGCCCTATTGTAAAAATTCACATTAATGGCAATGAAATTCCAAACACCTTGATTGATTTAGGAGCAACCATCAATATCATGACCAAACAAACAATGGATCAATTGAAGATTCCCAATCTTCAATATACGATGACATTACTGCAATTAGATGATAGATATGTTATAAAACCAGATGGTATATTAGAATATGTATCTCTCTCTTTGAATTCATGGGAGTAACATGTTGATTTTATGATTTTAACTCCCAAGAATAATCTAGGAGGTTACGCATTGATCCTTGGTAGACCTTGGCTAGATACAGCTGATGAATTCATAAGTTATAGATCTGGTGATATGCATATCGCTGACGGTAGTTCTACTAAGAGATTCACATTGTATCCACACAAAAACAATAATTTAATTAGAAAGTTAAGTTTGGATATATGATAATGAAGACTTTTATGATATTCAACCGACATGTACTCGTTCACAAATAAATGAAGAAGACCAATTAATCAATTTAATGAACAACAATGATTCTTCTTCATTTGTGAACAAGATCAGAATTTTCAAGAACAATGAAATATTCAATATTTATCATCTCCTTAAATGGCTTGGCATTCTATGGAAAAGTTTGGAAATTCTTTAGTAGAAATCTTTCCAAGAAAAACATTAAACGTCAATAATAACTTGGAAAATTTTCAAAAGAAAAACTTGATATAGATGCTACAAAAACATTCATTTGCTTATGCATGGGAATACACTGATATGAAGGGAATTTATCCTAAAATGTGTATGCATCATATTTATATTGAAGAAAATGTCGAACCAGTTAGACAACCTTGAAGAAGGATGAATCCTAATCTGAGAGAAATTGTTAAGGAGGAATTACAAAAGTTACTTAATGTGAATTTCCTTTATCCAATATTAGATAGTCAATGGGTTTCACCTTTGGTGATTGTTCCGAAGAAGAATGAAAAATGGAGAGTGTGCATTGATTATAGGGAATTGAATAAATCTATTTTGAAAGACCTTTTCCACTACCTTTTATAGATCAAGTATTAGATACTTTAGTAGGGAAGAAATACTTTTCATTTCATGATGGTTTCAGTGGATATAACCAAATCCAATTGGGAGCAGAAGACCAAGAAAAAACAAACTTTACATGTCCGTGGGGTACATCTTCTTATAGGGTACTTCCTTTTGGGTTATGTGATGCTCTTGCAACATTTCATAGGGAAGTTTTGGGTATCTTTTTTGATCTAATTTATGATTGTGTAGAATTTTACATGGATGATTTTATTGCCTATGGAAATACTTTTGAAGAAGCTCTTAAAAAATTAGAAAAAATTCTCGTTAGGTGTAAATAAGAAATTTTTATTTATTTATTTATTTATTTAATTTAAATTTTAATTTGATTTGATTTGATTGATTTGATTTTTTATTTTTGATTTTTGATTTTTATTAGTTTATGTTAATTGTTATTGTTATGTTATTTTATTTTTTATTTATTTATTTATTATTATTATTATTATTATTATTTTTCCCAGTAAGTTCATGAGAATGTTTTATGATGTTTAATGAGGGAATTATTTAGGTCCGCCATATTTCAAGTGATGGAATTAAGGTGGATACATATAAGGTAGAAGTAATTTCTAAAATTTCAATTCCTACTTGTCAAAGAGATGTTAGAATTTTTCTCGGTTTTACTATTATTATAGAAGATTCATAGAAAATTTCACAAATATGGCCTCTCCACTTTTCAAACTTCTGATGAAAGATTATGATTTTGTTTGGAATTCTGACTGCCATAAAGCATTTGAGACACTGAAGTAGAAAAACACTAAAGCACAAATTTTAAGGGGACCTATTTGGTCTCTTCCTTTTCACATTTCAAAAATGCTTCATATACAACTTTAGGAGTTGTGTTGGGACAAAAATATCTAACTCCTTATGCTTTGTATTACACAAGAAAAAAATTGAATCCTATAGAGTTAAATTATACTGTAACTGAAAATGAGTCTTTAAGTTGTTGTGATTGACATTAACAACTTTTGACATTATATCATTGGTTATGGAACTTTCATTCATACAAGTCATTTTTCTATTAGATATCTAATGAAAAAACCAATTACTAATGGCAGGATCACAAGATGGTTGTTTTTGTTGTGGCGGAAATTCAATATTACCATTCTTTACATACTAGGAGAATAAAATACAATTGTTGATTTCCTTTCTAGTATGCAGAATAATAATGATGTTCCTGTAAAAGATAATTTTCCTGACGAATATCTTTTTGAAATATCTATTAAACCTCCTTGGTTTGAGGATATTGGTAACTATTTGGCTACAAGAAAGTTACCCCCATAATTATCAGCCAAGGAGAAGCAGAGAGTTATCAAATCCAATGCACTTTATTCTTGGATAAATTGAGAATTATTTAGAACGAATTTGACATAATCATCCAAGGATGTGTTTGAGAGGATGAAGTCCCAAAACTATTGAAAGCTTGTCATGATGAATCATGTGGAGGGCACTTTGCCGACAAAAGAACTGATTACAAAGTCCTTCTTTTGGGATATTATTTGCCTTCTATTTTGAAGGATGTCAAAGAGTATGTCAAGACATGTGATAGTTGCTAAAGAATGGGAAATATCATTCCATCAGATGAGACACCTCTATAACCACATGAACTTGTAGAGCCTTTTGAAAAATGGACTCTAGATTTCATTGGTCCAATCAATCCTCCATCTAAATAGGAAAGGTATATACTCATTTGTACATATTATGCTACAAAATGGGTAGATGCTAAACCACTTTCATTTGAAACCAAAATGATATAATTACATTTCATTTTTAGGAATTTTCTACTCATTTTGGTATCCCAAGGGAAATTGTGACATGTCATGGTACTCAATTTACATCCAAGTTGGTGCAGAAAATAGTGGAGCAATACAAAATCAAATATCGAAAGTCTACTCCATACCTTTGACAAGCTAATGGGAAAGTGGAATCCACCAATAAGGTACTTGAAGTAATTCTAACCAATATTGTGCATTTCCATAGAAGAGATTGGGCAAAAAGGCTTCTAGGACCACTATGCGCATACTGTACCACAAGGAGAAATAAAACTTGACATACTCCTTATGAGCTTGTCTATGGGAAGCAAGTTTGGCTTCCAATTGGGTTCCAAGTGGAGACCTTTAGGAGAAGAGAAAAATTGGGTCTTGATCTATCTGAAGCTAAAAAAAAGGTTATCACAATTGATGAGCTATATGAGATTCGACAAGATGTTATCCAGAGAACCAACATAGTTCAACAACAAAGATCAATATAGCATGAAAAATTCATTAAATCTAAAAGGTTCAAACTAGGATATTGGACTCTTCTTTTTTATTCTAAATTCAAGTATTTTCAAAGAAAATTTTAGACTCACTGGCTTGATCCTTATAACATAGATACTATCTTTGATAATGGAGTAGTTAGAATAAAAACCATTGATGAAGAAAAAAATTGTTCCTTGTTAATGGTCATATATTAAGGATATATCATAAACTATTAACAAGACAATATTTTTCAAATATTTTCAAGACAATTCGGATTTCAAGTTGGTTGAGAAAGGAGATTCTTTTCCATATCATCCAACCCAATTGTAATTTTATTTTCTCAAAATAATAATAAAAATAATAAGTATAGACACGAAAACCAACATTGTTGGCATGTCTATACAGTGCTCAATCACATCATCACCAGAGAGGCTTCTATCATCAAAAATATGATCAGTGCCTCAAACAATATGTAAGCATAATTCATAATTTCACCAAAATCAACTCATGCATTATGATAACAACATAGCATCATTAAAAAAATTCAGTAACATGAGTATCTTCAGAAGTATCACCAATGATAAGCATCATTATGTACCAAGGAATTCTCAAGCAAACATAATTCCAGCTATGCACTATTAGAAGCATAGAAAATTCTCCCCTTGAACCTGTGCCAACTATTTATTGTCAAGTCTAATCATATCAACTCATCCATCAATAAGGACATCATGGAAAATTCATCAATCAGTGATCCATAAAGCATGAACAACTCATAAAATCCAAAACAACTTCTAAATAACCTCAATAAGACTGTAATCAATCAATTTCAGAACCAGAAAGCAAAATAAGAGGTAACTGAAGTATATCAGAACTTTTTCCTGAGCCTATCCCATTGTTTCTTCCTTTTGGAGAAACATATGTCTTTGTCTAAATTAGAACTCGTGTATATATGCGATTGTCTTTCATAGGATCCGCGCACAGAAGGTGAAATGTTGAATTTTAATAACTACAACTCCCCCTAAGCATGTTCTTTCTGTACCTATCCATTGTTATCACATCAAATGCACTGTTATTAATATGAATATCAACACAACCATGGGAATCATCATCAATATATGTATTGATCCCCTTGAACATATACATCATTGAATTTGAGGACCGGATAATTATCTTATGTTCTCATGTTAGGTCCCTATAATACTAGTGTATTCCCTTATTAGTATTGTCATTGTAGCCCCTTATTGTTATTTTTATGCCCATGTTGTTATTATTGTGCCCCATAGAAGCCCACTATTGTTATTGTTGTGCCCTTACATTATTATTGTTATGTCGGCTTTGATATATTGTGACCTTAGAACTCCTAAATCTAGAAAGGAGTCCTTGTCATTTGTATCATCCAAGAATTATTCATTTGTGTAATGTAAAGGAGGTTTCCCCCTTGAAAAGGCTGATTTTGAAGTTGTTGATCTATCTTTTCTTCTATTTTGTGAGCTTGTTGCATAAAATTTGGCATCGGAGCTTTGGATTCTAGGGTTTCACTGCTCCAAACAGGTCATCATGGAATTTTCACTATAAATTTTTCTACAATGTTTTAGGAGTTGAAATTAAAACCCATTTGAGCCAAAATATTGATGAACCTCGGGTCCGAATTTTAGATTATTTTTCGCTATATTTTCGGAGATATGATCCAAGGAAGTTAGGGTTTTTGTAGGCTCCCGAATTACATCCAAACATGTGACCTTGGGAAAATCGTCGTAACTTTCTCTTTGAGCATAGAATTGAAATTTATTAAGAAGTTATAGAAACAATTTGGAATGTAGTTTTATGTGTATCATTTTTAGGTCTGAAGGTCGAAACAATTATACGTCGAAGGTCGTACAAGTTCGCTCTACTGAACCAGTTTATATTCAAGTCATCGTGGGAGATTTGGCATAACTCTTTCTTGAAGAATCCAATATTAATCAGACTAGTGGGGTTAGAAAGAGGACTCTGAGGGCTACCCGATGAAAAATCCAAAATTACAGAGATACAATAGATTCAATATTGAGCTCCTACAAAGTGAAAAAAGGTGTGTAGTTTTTGGATTGAAAAATTAGTTTAAAGCGGGGCATAGTGAGGTATGATTATCATTGATTGATGCCCTGAATAAAGAAAATGGAAACACCTAGTAAGAAACCTAGA
>APFE030133984.1:0-13849 GCA_000404065.3 Pinus taeda
TCCTTCTTCTCCAGAAATCTCCCTTGCTCTCTTGCTCTCCTTCTCCCAATCTGCTCATGAAAGAAATGAATGATCTTTTCCTCCTTTTCCTCCTTTAATATAACTCCAAGTGACTTTTGGGTGATCCAAAGTGACTTTTGGGTGATCTCTAAATCCAATGGCTGAAATAGATTTAGATCAATGGCTGAGATTAAATGCACTTTTAAATCTCACTTTCTATTTTTAATTCACCCACTTTAATAAAGACCCACTTAGTCATTTATTTCCAAAGTCACTTTTCCTTTCTAATTTTTCATTGACTTTATAAAAGTCACTTTAAAATTAGACTTAGTAACTTTACCACTTAAAGTCACTTTTAAATTAGATTTTAACTTTATAAAAATTATAAAGTCACTTTAGGAGAAAAATTAAAATCTTTTGGACACTTTTCCCTAGGCCAAAGATCAAAGCCTAAGGGAACCACCTGTCCTCCGGTACCAAATTTCAACATGTCACAGAGAATCACAGTGGTATTCATCATGTGTACAAACAACTCACTGAAGAGCTTCCGTAACCAGACTGCCTCACAGGAGGCCATGCTAGCAGCAATGTATTCTACCTTGGCGGTGCTCAGAGCCACCGACTTCTACTTCCTGCTCATCTAGGATATCGAGGCAGATTCCAAAGAGAACCAGCACTGAGAAGTGCTCTCCACATTGCTTGCTCACTCAACATTCAAATAATCATGCAGTTTCATATTTCCAGCAGTGTATCTCAATCCATGAGAGATTGTGCCCCGAAGACATCTTAGAAGATTCTTGGCATCAATCCAGTGAGGCTCAACCAAATATGAACTCACCATGCTAACTGCAAAACAGATGTTCAGACAATGGTTCACCAAGAACATCAATGCGAATGAGTTTATGAAACTTAGAGGCATTTTCCAAATCTGGTCCGACATCACTACCATATAACTTCTGAAAGTTAAGATCCTCGAGGTAGTCACAGGCTTGCATTTTATCTTTCCACATCCGAAATCCAACTCCCTCTTACTTCTGCAAATGAGAGGGTGTGCACCTGTCAGAAATAGGTCGTCCTTATAAGGTGCCGGTATGAGAGGTCTATCATCCACAACCTTCGAGTAATGGTTTGGATCGGTTTCACTCCTAGTGAATCTCAACTTCATCTGATAGCTATCAATCCTCTCATACTGTGCTCGGAGTGTTTTGCTTCAAGCCATAGAGGGCTTTCTTCCACCTGCATATGTGAGATTCCTGATTATCAATCTCAAACTGCTCGAGTTGTTCCAAATGTGTGGACCTGCTGTATGAAGGGAATGGTCCCCTTATAAGATTTTCCTTCGGTACATCTTAGACATGTACTTTCATGCTCTTTTTGAATCTAGGCATCCCTGTCACCATCTGACTCACAGGCCTCTGGTGTTGTGTCAATGGACATGATCCCCAGTGGATTTCTTGCAACTTGATACAACCCTAAACTCAAAAACATCTTTGAAAAATCTATTTTCAAACACGTACCTTTCCATCGATGAGTGCCATCCTGAAACCTTTAACTTCTATTTCCGAGATGGACACCAGGTTCTTCTTGCGATCAGGTACATAAAAGAGATTTTGCGGTTCCTTGCTTTCTTTGAAGAGTCGACCATTTCCTTGATGACGTGCATTATTAGTCATTCCTTTGATCATTGAAGATGTCCGTGGAATGATTGTTATCTTCATCAAGAGATGTGTCTCTGCCATTCAGACACTCCTTTGCATGATGGCCGAACTTATTGAAACCAAGGCATCTACCTTTCCTTCCACCCTAAGATCTAAACTTCCCAATGAAGTGATCTTCCGCTGTGCCATTCTAATAATATTCTCTGCGTCCACTTCACCCTTAGTGAATGAGAAGAGGGATAATGATCCCATTGATCCTTTTGTCCTGTCCCAACTGTCTTTGGTGATTGCTCTTTCACTCTTGCTTGGGCATTGTCTTCACCTCGGCTCTGATACTATGTTAATTTTAGGTATGTTCAATGCTAGAGCAATTTATTTAAATTTTCACAGTTAGCAATCACATTAGCATTAAAGTAAACTGCAGATAACATAAATATAAATCGCTGAAGACAAGCCAAGACAAGAGGACACAAGATGTGGTGCTAGTTAGGGACAGATCCCAATGTGGGGAAACCCTTGATCAATTCTTCTTTTATGTTCTTCAAAGTTCAGCAAAGAGAGAGAGATAGTACATTTACAACATAAGTCAACACTTTGACTTATCTAGATCTGAGCATAGATCATCTCCTATAACGATGAGATCAATTGAAGACATTCTGCTTCAACTGATTCTCCAAGGTGACAACTTCACCTATCGTAGTGTTGCCTTTCGTCCATTTGCTGCACATAACTGTGTGACACCATGCTGTACTATAACATGTGGTGAACCTTGATGATTGAGCTGCTCTTGCTCTCATCATCATGCTGCTCATTATTTATCATGCCCACTGTTTCATTCATCATCATGTTGCCCTTGCTAATGTGCATCATCATCATCATGCTGCCCTTGCTAATGTGCATCATCATCATCATGCTGCCCTTATTTAGGTTACTACAGAGATGGCATTCTATCACTGCTGTTCATTGTGATAGGGCTGCTACAGGTAAGATCTATCACTGTTGTTCATGCTACAGGTAAGATCTATCACTGCTGTTCATTGTATTTGGTTGCTACAGGTATGCCACCGAGGTCATGTATCAAGACTGCTTCTTTCCATGAGAGGTTAGTTAACTACGGTGATGTGTTCAGACCTTACATCACTGCTGCGTCTATTACCCGAGATTATACAGCTTCATTTGAGCGAGGTCCCGACTACACCTATGGCTCTACTTAGGGCTTGTGTAATACCTCCTTTAGCTGTTGATGAACCCCTCATTGTCTGTGGCTTAGAACAACGAGTTAGGGACTCTTTTAGGGCTTCTTCTAACAATGAATTAACATCTCTTCTAGACCTATGGCTAGGGCTCCTCTAGGGCTTCCTTTGACTGCATTGAAGCTCCTTTAGACAACGTATAGAAAGCCTCTCCTTGCAGCGTTATAGAGTCTCCTTTTCTTAGTTGTATGAACAGGTCTCCTTGCTACGACTGTGTTTAGATGTATTAGCGCTTCTTCAGGCAACGTATAAAGGCTTCTCCTTGACTGCGTATAAAGCTTCTTTAATTGTGGTCAGATCTCCTTCACCCTGCGGCTAAGTGACCTTAGTGAACTACGTCTAGGGCTCTCTTAGAAGACCCTTTCCACTACGTCCTCCTTGAGAGAGGACAACCCAAACAAGTGGAGAGGAGAGATCAAGAGAGACAAGTGTGTTTCAAATGACTTCAAGTCCTCACTTATTTATGCTAAAACGTAGATGATGAATAGAAATGACTATTGGGCTTTTGAGCCTACACAAGTTGCTGGCTGACTTGACAATTTATTTTATAACATAAATAAATTCTTAACTTCATAAATACTTATCGGAATCGGATGATCTTTAGATCAATCTTATACCTCTCGATGAGAGGGATCCAATAAAAATATCAGCTGCCATAAATAAGATGACCCACATGGAGTTTGACCCCAGTTGCCAATTTAACAATTAACTTCATCAACCAGCTACCATGAACAATAAACAAAAGAACAATAACACAAGATATAGGCAGCAGCCAGGGCAAAATCTCTCCAAGACCTTGAGAGGAAAACCCACGGAAAATCTTCTTATCGAATCTTCACTTGACAAAATTTCCAAGACCTTGCCAAAGACCCTTTGACTGATGTGTCTCCAAGATCAAGGCAAGTACCTTTGACTGCTGCTGTCCTCTTACTGCTACTATCCTCTAACTGCTGTACAGTGAAATTGTACTTGTTTCAAGGGTGATTACAAATCAATTTTTTACCCAACAACTTGATCTTCCTCTTGCAATTTCAGTCATCCCTGTAAGTCTGCAATTTCACTGTGAATGACTTCACTAGATGTCAAGGAGTGGCTCTCCTAGCCCTCCTATATCTTCGCTTGCCTTAAGGATTAGTCTTGTGTATCAAGATTCTTACCCTTGACCTTAGAACGAATGTTTTGGAGACCTTGTGGATGACTGTCCTAGCAGCCCTAAATCAGAGAAGAACAGGTCTGCAATTCAAGTTGACACGTGGGAGAGGTTTAGGGCTCTTCTAGCCCTCCTAAACCTCTGCTCTTCTAGTAGGATACTTCCACTTATTTCTGCCCTTCAAACTGTCCCAAAAACGAACCCTTTCCTTGGCAAAACAAGCACACAAGATGATGCCCTAGTCTCAATCTGTTGCCGCACGTGTGGACAGACCTCTTGCTATTTCAGATGGCAGAACAGACTCCTTTTTCTCGCTGACTTGCGGCTCCTTGTCTTGACCTTTTCCTCGCACCTTTATCTCTGATTTTGACCGAGTTCTTGAGTATGAGAGAGTGACCGAATTGATGCCCTTGAATGAGGTGAGAGGGGTCCTTTTATAGTCTTCTTGTGATGCCTCATTGGGCCGACTTGATGACTGTCCCTAAGCCGACTTGAAATCTGCCTTGAAGCCGTCTTCTATCAATGCATGTGTAAGCCTTCTTTGTCCAAATTAATAGCTCTTTTTCCTTGCTTTTGGAGGAGTTTTAGATGGTTATTGCCCTTGATCTTGGAGACACAACTTCTCATTTTGACATATTATTTACGAGTGTAACAATTACAATAATGACACAATCCTATCACCTAGCCTAGATCTCACAATGGGAGCTACTAAAACAATTTTGAGCATGAAACCCATGACTCAAATTTTACAAAATAATTTGCTAGATACAAATTTACATCATGTGTCATTATAAATACCGAACCTAGTTACACTTTCTTCAACACTCGACTTCCCAATCGAGTTTGGGAATAATTAAAAGACTCTCACCTTCTCGCTTCTCCAAAGCACCATCATTTCACTCTAAACTCCTCAAGTTTCTTGTTCCTCTGTAATTCCTCTATCCAATATATTTTCATCTACACACTTATGCTGCGTTTCTCTGATCCTCCAAATGATATATATATAAATGCGTAAACTCTTCCTGAGCTTAATCTTTGCAATATCAAATAATTGCACACGCATACATATGCCAGATTCATAGATAATAAATAAAAGCTCACCCTTCCATAATACATAGAGGCACACTCCAAATTACATTCGAATAAGGTGTTTCTGTATTATATACAAATAATTAAAAAGGCCCTCCCAGTGGGATTAACAATAAAGCCCCTTTTGGTCTTGTGGCCCTATTCAGCCCTCAAATCCTCCCTCTCTATTCTTCCTATGATCACTCCTATTCCTTTTGGCTTACAAAATATATACAATAAAAGAATTCTGAACTAGAATTAGTTTATGTCCACGATTTCTTCAACAAATCCCTATCTCTAGATCCCCAGGTCCACAAAATCCTCTTAGAAATTCTACTAACTCTAAATTCTCTCTAGCTCTCCTAAATACTCTCGATATTTCTCATTTAGAGAAGACCTGATTACATCAATCCTCACTTTAATCAATTATA
Organism: Pinus taeda; assembly: GCA_000404065.3. Taxonomy (NCBI): domain Eukaryota; kingdom Viridiplantae; phylum Streptophyta; class Pinopsida; order Pinales; family Pinaceae; genus Pinus; species Pinus taeda. The sequence continues at coordinate 5,561 of APFE030133984.1, forward strand.
TACAATTATTCTAAGAAACATAGGAAAATACATTAAATTAAACACTTTCACACATGTAGGTAACCAACTCCCTTGGTAAATGAAAAGACTCCTACTCTAGTCAAAATACTTTTTGACTTGGAAGTGGAATGCTCCTGCGTCAAGAACATATCTGAATCTCATCCTCAACAGGACTGAAGTTCGGCCTTTAACAAGGCTAAAAATCACCTTCAACAGGGCTGAAACTCGACCACTAGAATAGCTCTGCAGCTCACCTTCTAACTAGGACCAAAACCTTTCCAAAGAGTGCCAAAAACTCTTCCAAAAATGTGCCAAAAATCCTTTGGACAGAAAACCTCTCCAACTCGCCTTCACTTCACCTGGTTCATGAGGTATGGACCTCAGAATTGCTTCTTCGCTTGCTTAGATATACCTGAATTGGCTTGAGAGAGTGATTCCTAGGCTTCTCCACATAGCGCCTTTATATAGTGCGTTTGACCCTCAAAAGCAGGGCTGACTTGTGCACTAGCTGGGCCGTCTTGTGCACTGGCTTGTTCTGACTTGCCAGATTGTATAATGAATATTCAAAATAATCATTTCTCCTCGATTGTGAGGAGTTAAAGAGAGTGGCATATACTGTTGGAAAGGTGTTGGAATAAGCTTTCTAACGATATATATTATGGTCAAATTTGAGTTAGGTAATTGGAGTAAAAATGCATTTAAATATAGGGTATCTAAATGGGGCACCAAAAATCAATGTTGCAAAAATCGTCATCGATATCGGCGAGGGAAATAAATGGGAAAAGATCGGGAAATAATCAGGAAAAAATCGTAAAATATAAAAATATTCATTTTTTTTTTCAAATTTTTAATATCTAAAACATAACATAAAATAAATACATTGACACATACATATGATAAAGGAACTAATATATAAGATGTGTAATATCATTTCTAGTGCTATATCACACGTAACAGTGAATCATGTCCTGACTCCTGAGTCCCAAGTTAGCCTCAAAATATCAACAAAAAATATAATAATGTATCTCATATCATGAGTTGTACTGTCATATACAATGAAATGAACCAGATAACTAAAGTATAATACTACTGATTTTCTCTGCCCCTCTTGCAAGAAAATGCAATAGCTTTCCCTTTCCCTCTAGATGTAGATGCCAGTAGAGTTGGTAGTGGACTCTGCTATGCTCTAGAACTTGAAGAAGTAGGAGCTAGAGGAGGTAGACCACGTCCTCTACTTGTGGCAGGGATAGCTCGAGTAGGTGGTGTCACCTCCTCCTCCTCCTCTTCCTCCTCCCCCTCTACGCCTTCCACTACCTCCTGCTCTAACTAATCGTCGACAAACTCCATGAGAGGCCTCTTGGCGTTAACCCTCCATGCAGCAGTGGTGTCAATCCCATCTAATGAGATGGCCTCCATATTAGGTATTCTCTCAAGTTGCCTCACCCACAATCGAAGATTGTAGTAGACGTAGACCATGTTGTTAAGTCGCTGGGACTCCAACCTGTACAAAGATCATAAAATAATATTTATAAAAAAAATATTGTTTAATGAATTCAAAAAATTAATTGGAAATTTGCAATATTTTGAGTTTTCAGTTTAACCCGTTGCGCTTCTTGTTGTGTATTTTTTCAAATACACTCCAATTGTGCTCGCATCCTGAGGAGCTACATGTTTGGCTGAGGATTCGAATGGCAAGCTTTTGCAAATGGGGTACTCTGGCACCATAGGTTCTCCACCATGCATCTACAACAAAATTACAAATAAAATAAACATAAGAAAAAAATGAAATTTGAAAGTTAAAACAAAGTATGAAGTTATGAATTTGAAGAAACAATGAAATTTGAAACAAATTAAAAAATACCCGGCATTTTAGTTGTGCTATCAGACACAACCATCTCAAAACCAAATGTGCCACCTGCCATCCTGTATATCTCCATTTCTTTGGAGATTTCTGCACGTTTTGCTGTAGATCGCACCATCCTCTGAACACAGGTTAAGAATTCATCCATGATCTCAACATCAAATACGAACTCAAATGGGTAAGAAAATGCGGGGTTCAGGTAGATCCCTGCGTCATGAATGGGACGATGGAGTGTGTTGTTCCATCGTTCATCAATCACTTCCCATAGGACGAGTTGTTTCTGAAACCCCTCATCTCCCTTATCATCATTGTAGGCCCGAATGGATTGTTTGGCTATGTCCATGGCCTCATACAAATAGCCCATTGCGGGCTTCTCACCATCAACTAATCAAAGAACCTTTACCAAAGGTTCAGTGACAGCGCACACCTTCTGCACTCCCGCCCAAAAGTCTTCCTAGTATGAAACTAATCTGCATAAGGCCTCTCCATCTGGTTTGTGGCTCACTGTCAAATCATGCCACTGATTTGAAAGAAACATTCTCTTCACATCCCACATAGAATTCAAAAGGGATTGAAGAGATATGAAACTGGTGGCAAACCGTGTAATGGCGGGGCGCACCAAATCCTTATTGTTGGTGAATTTTCTCATCAAACTAAGCACATATGCATGATTATATATAAATTTTGTAATGCTTTTTGACGAGTCAACAATATCTTTGACAAAACAAAATTTTCGTATGTCCTCCAACATCAAATCAATACAATGTGCAGCACAAGGTGTTCAAAATAAAGTAGGATGTCTCTCCATAAGCATCCTGCCAGCAGCAACATAATTTGCTGCATTGTCCGTTATGACTTGGACAACATCTTCTGCACCCACCGCCAAAATAAACACATCCAGGAAATCACATAAAGTTTTTGCATCTTTGATATGTGAAGATGCATCAACAAATTTCATAAACATTGTCCCCTTGGGACAACTAACCAAGAAGTTTATAAGGGTTCTCCCATTTTGGTCGGTTCAACCATCTGGCATCACAATGCATCTTGTTTGTGCCCATGATGCCCTAAACTCCTCCAATATTTTGGTGCAGTCAACCTTTTCGTCTTGAAGAATGCGGCCTCTAAAGTCATCATAAGAAGGGATTTTGTACCCTGGGCCAACAGTTGCAATAACATCAACAACAAGTTGGAAAAATGGATTAGTCCTTGCAACACTGAAAGGAATATCACTCCAAAGGAGAAACTTGCCCAACAACTTGTCAACTTGTTCTTTCTCATTTTTTTTAAGCATTGAAGTGATAGGTGGTTGTGAACCAGATGTGATTCTAGAAACAAAAAATGATGACGCAGCTATAGGGTTGGTTGTAGACATTGATGCTGAAATACAACCAGTGCCACTTCCATATTCACCTGAGCCTAACACCCTCCTTGCTAGTTTCTTCTTCATTTTTGCTTTGGCTACTCTCTCTTGCTCTAATTCTTCCAATGATCTTATGGCTCTTTGGATGATTTCCACATTTGTATTGTCGCAAGGCCCTACATCATGTCCAGGGATTTGTGCAAGGTGATACTTCAATCTATAAACCCTCCCTGACATATGCTGCCCACACAACTTGCAAGACAAGTTCAATCTATCAAACCCTCTATCAGGTTCACCAAATTCCCACAGAGGGTCCAATTTTCTTGGCATGTTTGTAACTTGGTTGAACTCTTGAGTTTTAATGTAAGATGAAGTTTGAACTTTGAAGTTGAAACTATGGCACAATAAGAATTGCAAATTACAAAAATTAAAAAAAAGATTATATACATGACACAACACGTTGAATTTTTGACAATATAAAATACAAAAAAACCTCATCTCAATCCAAAATGAACTCTCTCTACTCTATGCAACAAAAATGAAAAAAAACACCATCAAATCCACTCAAAAATCTTTGATAAACAATGGGTTATAGAAACCCAAGCAAAAGCAAGAAAAAAACCAAAACAAAATGGCCAAATTTGGTGCCCATACCTGGAAATCATGGTTTGCCGGAGAAATTTGATCCAAAGACGAAGTTCTCTTGCTTGGGATACTAAAATCTTCAAGCTTCCTCCTCCTCTGCCCTAGTAGATGTCTTCCAGGGTTCCTCTCCTCCTCGGCTCTCAATCCATGTCGCTGTCTGTTCAAAATGACAAAAAAAAATCATGTTTTCCCTTATAAAAATGCGCTGTCCACCACCCCCACGATAACTTCTCATCAAATCGCGATAACTTCGAAATTATCGCGATTTTTTGAAGTCAGCGCGATTTGTTCACCGTTTTTTGGAAAAAAACCGTGTAGTAATCGGGCGAGTTTATCGGGATTTTGAAATACTCATGATTTTTTAATGTTATGGCGATTTTCGCAAACGTTGCCAAAAATCCAAAAATAATATTTCCGAAAGGTGTGCCATATATCGTTGGAAAGGTCTCGAAATATGCTATTTGACTATATAACTTTCTCTTTCATTTGGACAGCCTTTGACATAAACAACAACCATTTTCAACAAACTACCAAATAGTTGGTCCAATATCCCAAATAAAGGGTAGGCATGTGGCTACAGGTGAAAAGTACACCACATAGTCTTAACATTTTACCTAGTTTTGTCAAAAATCCCTGAGTATGTATGAACTCTAAAGCCTTTACCTTCTTTATTGGAATATAGGGTCTTATAGAACAGAATGGGGACTGTTCCCTCCCTTATCACAGCATTTGTGCCCTTCTTCTCCAGCTGTATGTTTGATTTTTGTTTGCTTTTATAGATGAAGTTATGTATACACCAGATGGACACTTCATAGGACAGATATTGTCAAAGAATTATGATTGTACCAGCATTCTGTTTAGAGAAGGTTTAGGAACTGCGTTGTTTTATTAGATTCTCATTTTGTCAAATAATACTCATTGCCTTTGTCTCTTTCATTCTGGATCTGACAATGAATTACTTGGGATAACAATTGTGTATATGCCACTGTTTTTGACATATTTATTTGTAATTAATAATTTAAGTCATACACGTTTTGAGCATGTTTCACTCATCAAATGTCATCAATTGGTTTCCATATTTGCAGTTTGAAGCTGCATACAATCTGTTGGATGAAATGAGAGAGCTGGATATGCGGCCAACAGCACAACTATATAATGCCATTATGGCAGGATATTTCAGAGAGGTTTTAGATTTATACTCTTGCTAGCTCCAATTATTTTATTCCAAATGAGTTACTGAATGATAATATTTTACTTATTTTAAAGTTTTATACAGAAGCTAGTTTCTCTTGTTTGTCTATATTTTTAAACTAGAATATATAAACTCTTGGATGCACGGACTTTCAAATTTTCAAAGCGATTGCAGATTTATGAGAAACTGAAAAGTGGAACCTTGAAATAGTTGCCAGCATTAGTCTTTTGCTCCTAAAGAGTCAGAGCTCTACTGAGTGATGAGCCTTACACCTTCAAAATTCATTTCAACACACATTGTTAAAAACCTTTTAAATTCTCACTAAGCCATTGCATCACTCTTGGACATGATACAAGTAAAAAAGTGCCCACAAATAGAGATATGTAGGTCTACTGAAGCTTTCGCTATGTCAAGTTTTGTTTCCAAATGGCTGAAGGACAAATGTAATTGACTTGCTAGTTTCTGCATAATTCCAAAGATCTTTTTTTTTTGATTCTACTAATTAATTTCCCTGGTTGTATATTAAAATTCCAGTTTCTAAATGTTGTATGGGTCCCACGTTCTTAGTCAACTCAGTGGTCATGTTTCTAGGGTTAGTCACTCTTGTTTTCAATAGCTTTTTCCTTAGGTGACAGTATGATGATGATCATGTCTTATAAACCAGAATATGTAGGATTTGGTAAAGCAAAACTATTAGCTGCTTGATTCAGTTTTAAAAATGTTTTAGCAAAATGAAATAGCAAAGTCAGGATCTCCATTGCTAAGAAATTACATAGGAAAAAGCTAAAACTTCTTTCAAACCCCTTGAAAATCATGAATATGAAGTCTTTGTAAAATAAATGTTCGTTCTAAATTCTAATCCATTTGAGAACAAGTATATTGTATTTTGCAAGATAAGAAATGCCATAGAGAAAATAGGACAGGTTATAGCTGTTGCAAACCATCAAATCCTGGTACAACACTGAGATCTGCAAACATTGTTGCAGTACCAGATCTGATTTCAACTAGGCTTGATATCTATCTTCAGCAAAGGTGAATTCCCTGAAGCTAGTTGCTAAAGATGACATGATGGATTTTCTAGCCCAGTTTTGCAAGAGGGTGGATCAGAGGTGGTTTGGTAGCTCCATTTGCCAAAATCGCCAACAGCAAGTTGTATTGGGAATACTTTGTATATAGTATATGTTTTTATATATTTTATTGCATATAAATTGAAAAAGGCATGAAAAATGTCAAATTAATTGCAGAAAATATAAAAACATACATATTTGTGTTATTTGTTGACAAATACTGTAATGAAACTAGCAATGAAATTTATAACAGATAAAATATTAGAGCATCCACCATTTAGTACATACTGCACAGATGAAATCGACCATCTTGTAACACAGATTTAAACCAGATTATAGGTAATAGACTATGAATAAGACTGTAGATGCTCTGACACCTCTCTAAAGAAGAAGTGTCCTCAATCTGTGAAAGCACCCATGTCACCGAAATGCTGCAGTTGTTGGGTAGGAACCACCAGACCACACAGGAATTGTCTGGTCTAGAGAAGTTTACTTCAAATTTAGCTTGAACTGGATCAGAGGCTGGTTTTGTTTTGAACCGAGTAGTTTGTCTGGTGCCAATTTGAAATGGTCTGTAATGAATCCAGACCCACATGCATTACTGTTTTGGGAAAAAACAATGTTTCCTATCCCACCGAAACCCTAATTCATCGTTATATTGACACCTCCTTTATTTCCCTAACCCATTTCTCATTGATCATATATGAACATTTAGACATTGCATAGGTGTTGTGAGAAGAGTTGATTCAGAGTGATAATGGAGCTGATTTGGCACAGTTTGTGGGCTATTTTCAGTGAATTTGACATCTACATCAGTGGTCCACATATATACAAGCTTGGAGGAGATTTGCGACTGATACTGAGAATATTTCAAGCCCTTATTGTTTTTCTTATCAAATTGTTGATTTTTGTTTTAGAAGACATTATCATGACCCCCAAGGATGTAAATGGAGCCATTGTGACGAGGTTAATAGGATTTTTTTTTTTTAACGGTTGTTGCAAATATTGTACAAAAGAATTGAAACAGAGGGAGGATTCATAGGGTGAAAGAACAGTTGGCGTTTGCAGGGATATTGAACGATGCCTTTCTATTGACTCGAAGATTAGAGAGCAAATGCTAGCTTCTATCTATTGGAATGATGGCAATCTTCACGTGGTCATTTGTGGCTACATGCTTTCTTTATTGTATTCTTTTACATATATGAGTAGGTTGTTAGGAATTTTTCTTCAGCAAAAGCAGATTATCATTTAACAGTTAGTGCAAGTCAAGAAGCCTCGTGGCTTCCATAGATCCTTTTAGAGTTTGGATTCCAATAATAGCATCCAACCACACTTTGGTGTGATAATTAGAGTTCCTTTTGGGTCACCAAAGATCTAGTTCAACATTGGTGCAGCAAATACATTGAACTATAGATGCACTTTATTAGAAATCTTCTTGACAATTGCATTCTTGAAAGACACTATTGCCCTATAGGTGATCAAGTTGCTTGAATATGTCTTTCTTCCTAGAGCACTTTATGGAGCTGCAGGATGGCATCATTGTCCACCCTCATAAATGCGCAGACATTGGATGCACTCACTCAGGATGCCTTTGGGATATCTTTGTGTCATCTCTCATCGAATTTGGATAGACACAGATCACCATATACCACAATCTGATAGGATTTGCGAGGTGTGCCACCTTTAGGAGCTGGAGATAGAGATGCACCTCATATTTTGGAGTCCCCTATACTATGAGTTCACAGGACGCTATCACTGCCTCTATAGGGACTCAGGGGGCTCCCTCTCTACTTTCTTTCTTTACTAGGACCAAAGACGCTTAGCCTTCTTCATCAACAAGATCTTTAGCCACAGATCTTAGCTCCTGCACATGATGCCCCACCTTGGGATGCCTAGGCTGATTACATCATACTTCTTGGTTGATTTGACAGATTGGAGAAACAAACGTCAGGTAGAGTTCTAGAGTGCACTAGACAACAAAATGATGAGACTAGGGATTTCTGCTTAGCTTCCCCCTGTAGGAGACCACTCAATATTATCGAGACTAGTTCAGAGGTGCCTATCCATATATTAGGTGTTAAATTTGGACAACTAGGTCCAAACTCCATGTTCTGATACTCAGATTAAGAGGCTAATATTTTTGTTGGATTCCTCTTTCTGA